>MDKJ01300714.1:0-10782 GCA_005239525.1 Nicotiana knightiana
TACAAGATGCTCATTGAGTGATAAGAAAGCTATTTCCACTTAGACAATTTCAGATATTCAAGGTGTGCAGGCAAGAGAAGTTGCCCGTGAGCAGGGAGGAGTGCGAGACGAACTCATGCTGGAAAAACTCGTCGACGCCGTCAAGTATCTTGCAGACGTGGACGAGTTGCCCGAGGAGAAACGAATCCCCGCTCTCATTGAGGTCGGGGGGAAATCACTAAAAAAGAGCCTGCCAGTCCGCCACATGCTCATATAATAGAATATTTTTATTTGACGGGAAAAAGAAAAAGAGAATTCCTTATTTAAATAATTTTATTTTACTGACAAGCCCAATTTAGGGTCCACATAAATTTCTGGCTTAGAATGCAACTGCTTTTTCCTTTCTGTCTGCCAAAAATTTGGACCACTTCGTCTTTCCCCTCTAAGCCACATATATTCTGTTTCCTATTTTTATTTTTATTTGTGGTAAATTACATATACACCTACTAGTATTAATTTATCAACGTATTTTATATTACCGTTGACTATTATTATATTTCATAAAATAAAAAATATCTTATTTAAAATGGGGTTCTTATGTTGTTTGAAATCCTTTCCATGCTTAGGCAATTTTTCTTCATTTTTTTTGCCTAAAATTACGTAAGATTAAAATTCTAAAAAGCATTTTTTGTGAGACTAACTTCCGTTATTTTTGAAGTTACAAAACGTGCATTTACATGATTATATTAAGTAATAATTATTTTCATAGACTTCATTTAAAAGTTAATTAAATTAATGCTAATATACTTTATTGAGGGAGGATCGAATTTACTTTAAATCTTTTAACTAGAATATAGTGTTTTTCTTTTTCCTTCTAAATTTAAGTAAGAGAAAGAGTTAAAAAAAGGTGAAAGCCAAGGGGATAACTCCCAGTAAAATGTTTTACAGTTTTGGTAAATACCGGTGACACGACAGAGAAACAACAGTTCGAAACTTCCGCTGCTGCTACCAACACTGAATAAAAGCTCTGAGAAAGAAAAGAAGACAGGGAACGCCAGAAATAAAACCGCTTACTATTTATTTTCTATTCCGTACGTGAAGCTCTCCCTAAAAGGTGAATTTTTCTGTTCAAAAACCTAATTTGTTTTTCAGAATTAATAAAATCCTGGATTTCGGAACAAAAAAATTGAGGAATTGAGCTTCCTACTTTGGGTGCTTGGCTTGCATGTATAAAAATTCATTTATGAGGTGTTCGTTTGAGCTGTTTAAGTTTTCAGTTGCTTATGAGGTGAATTTTTCTTATGCTTTATATTTCGATTTGAAATCTATCTTTATTTTTATCGTAATTGAGCTTATGTGCTGAACTCTGATAATGCCACAACTCTGAATTCTTTCGCGTTATTATCTAATGGTATTTCAGTTTTTGAATGTTGACTTTAGAGTTTACATGTTTTTGCATAAAAAAGTGAAGAAATCTCCAAAGGAACGGAAAATTGGATCTTCTGTTATTTGTTTCCTTTCTAGTAAGGAACTTCTGTTATTTGTTTCTTTTCTAGTGAGGAACTTGTGTTATTTGTTGTTTACCTGAGAAACTTAACTGGAGTGTGTGAAAATTCATGTAATTTTAGGGTTGATTTGTAGTTCGAAAGATTAAAAAAATGAAGAGTACGATGTGTCTGTTTTAATTGCATAAGTAATTTGGATTTGTGGCATGGATTTTCGAAGGAAATGGGTTTATGTGTAGAAATGTTGAGATATGAGAAACAAAGAAGTCTGGTCGTTAGTCCAAAGATTGAATTTAGGTTGTGTATGGAATTACTTATGCCCGTGCAGGTATATTTGTGGTGTAGTATGTGCTGTTTTTTTGCTGATCCATCCTTTTCTTTTAACTGCATAGGTTTGTTAATTTGGGGATTCTGTGACAAGCAGCATCATGACGTCCTCGCTTCATTATCATTCAGGTTATTTTCTCGTTTTCTAGTACACTATTTTGTCGGTGGTATTAATTTGTTTCTCGAGTCCTGAACTGTGTTATGTTGAGCGTGAAGTTAGCTTGATTCACATGTCTTTCATTACTGAGTGATGTCAGTACCCTTGCTCTTCTGCACATATTGTATGATATGAACCCTTACTCCCATAGTAGGAAAACCTGGCACATTTTTTGTGTGATTCCTCCAATTTTCTGAGTTGAAGCATATTCATGTCATCAAATATGCAGCTTGAGAGACTTTCTGTACTATTGTGTAAGATTCTTTATTTATTTATTTATTACAAGTATTGTGGAAGATTGTTAAGAAAATGAAGGCAGTTGGAAGAGTGCCACAATGCATCCCTTGGCTAATTTTGAATGAAAGATGTAGGTTCTAACATAGCTAAAGGGATGTAAAAATATAAAGATAATGTTGTAAAGCAAATATCCCAGTATGTATATATAGTCAAGATTCAGGATTCTTGTTAGATGACACTGCTTGAGCTTATTATCTTTTAATACATTCTTTTGATGCCTTCATGGTGTGTTATCAATAAAATGTTGTCTTATCAAAAGATTTTGGCTTATCATAAAAGAAGAAAAGAAATTACTGTCAGTATATGCTTTTGTTTCACATTCAATTTGTAAAAAAAAAAGAGTCAACTCGGACAAAAGCAGGAGGAGGATAAAGTAAATTGGAATGTGCTTTTGGTTAAATAATGAAAAGGTTCTAATTCCCGTGTTACTGCAATAAATGTCAGATGGTAGTGAGAATGAACAGCCAGAGAAGCAATCAGAGGCTCACAGCGAGCCTTCATCCCCTGCTACTGGAATGTGTGTGCCTGGCACTGCAACACCAAATATGCACTATGTGATGCCCACTCAACTTGGCAATGGAAATGCTATGGTATATTTGAAGCTCTTATTAACTTCTACTGCCAGATTTGTAAAAAATAGCTATGAAGTCCGAATTTGATATCTTCTTCTATTTGGTCATTATTCTTGCTGACAGATCAACCACCCTCCTGTTCATTCGATCAGATGTGATCCTAGAAGTGTTAATTTTGATTGAACTAGTGGTCTCGTCAAATAAGCTATAGATATCTCAAGAATTAACTGATTTTAAACAAAAGAGTTAGGGCATGAAATTATATTGATGATGGTTCTGTGAGTATTATCATTGTTGCACTTGTTAATAGGCTTCTTTGTTTTGTGAGTGTCCTTGTTCATATTCGGTCATAAGAAGAAATTATGTGGTTCTGATCTTCCTTGACCACTTTGATACTTGAAATAGGGAACCGTGTATAAAACTTGCCCAAATAACTGAATGTGTAAAATCATGAAAAACCAAGTTCATAATAAATAGGTTAAGGCGGGGCATAATGGAACTATGATTGCGCTTAGGATTCTTGTATCTAGGGATGAATCCATATGATGCAAAGGATGCCTAAGGGTATTATATTGTGACAGTAGTTTCAGATATATGAATGAATAGCCTGATGTTTCACGTCAACCTATAAATTGACAAAAGTTGCTTATTAGATAGCATAACAGAATAGGCTGGTGTTGTTCTGGTTATTTGAGAAAGTAATAGGTGAATATGAACCTAAGAAGATGCAGATTAATGCATCAAGTCTTAGTAGTATTCCAAATGTACTTGGTAGTAGGATGGGAGATATTTTTACTTATAGATTGTCATGTTGTCTCCCTGGCTGATATAATAAGGGCTGATAGCCTCTGACTGTGAATTAGAAACTTTGCATATTTCGAAGGAGTTGGATATTGCTTTTGATCACTGATAAAAACGTTCAGTTGTGAAAAAAATAACCTGTCTAGTGTGTGCTTATGTAAGTAGCATAAATTTTTTGAATGGTGATGATTGTAACATTGAGAATACGTATTTCATGACTTCTTGATATTTACGACCTGTCATGGGTGGATTTTCAATTATAACTGAAGACCTTGCGATAGTTTAAATTTCCATTTTCCTTGTCTTCTGGTATTTTCATTGATCTTGCAAGTTGGTATGACCAGGTTAGTACACACTTTTATTTTAATCTCCCTATTTGGTTTTAAATAAAATCCTGTTTTACAAGCTTGTGTTATTTGGAACTAATTCTCTAGGCATTGCTTCGTTTTCAGATTGCGAGATCTGTTTGTCACTCTTGCTCTAGGAACTGCACTTGCCACTATTTGGCTAAAATTTTCGTGTAGGTCTGTTGGCCTAGAGTTTCATTTAAGGTAAGTCTTTGTCCTATAGGAGGGATAAACTAGCAGAATTCTTTGATCACCATGGAAGGGATGATCTGAATCAAGTAGACTCTTGATCTGAAGTATAGAGTTAGATATACTGTAAATGCTTGTCTAAATGCAAGTGCCTTTTAAGTTTTGCCAGCTTTCAGCTTCTGAAAGAAATTTAGTGCTATAATTGTTTCCAACTTTTGTTGAAAATCCGTGGTCCCTATTCGGATCGGCTGGTGCCTAAAGATTAACCTACGTTTTACCTCCCTCCCTCTCTTACATTTGACACACGTAATACCAGCTATGTTAAGTATTCTTAGTAGGACATCCATTTTTATTTACGATAGATCTTTAAGGTACCAGTTTAGGAATTATTTGAAGCCCATTTCTGGGTCTACTAATTCTATATATACACTTTGGTGATTGGTTGTCTTGCTTCTATTTTATGATAATAAATTTGCATCAAATTTTCATTAGTTGCAGGCTCAAACAGCTTATCCTTATCCAGACCCATACTATAGGAGCATCTTTGCACCATACGACGCACAGCATTATCCTACACAACCTTATCCAGCACAACCAATGGTATTAGATTTTTCTTAACATTTTTCATTTGGAATTCATCTTAGAAATGTCCCTAAAAAGTTAAGAGCTGTATTTATGCCATTTTCTCTCAGGTTCACGTTCAGCTAATGGGAATTCAACAAGCTGGTGTTCCTTTACCATCAGATGCAATAGATGAACCTGTTTTTGTTAATGCAAAACAGTATCATGGCATCTTGAGGCGTCGACAATCTCGCGCGAAAGCTGAGTCAGAAAAGAAACTTCTGAAAGCTAGGAAGGTATTTTCTCCGAAATGCATTTTTATCTTGTTGTTTGTTAAACTATGTTGCTTCAGTAGTCCAGTATTACTACTTACAGGTTATTACCAGCGACCTGGCAGCTTGTTCTTGTTTCATCTGCTGATTTATCATTTTTTAGTTTAGCAGCCTTCTAAATGTTAAATTGCAAGTTATGCACATACTTTTAAGGGTCTATGCATTTCTAGTCCTTCTATTGAAATAACAGGTACATGAATTAGTTATGTTAGGATTATAATACATGAATTGTTATACCGTGAATAATATATAGAGATTATTATGAGATGAACATCAAGTAATATGTAGGGATTGTTATGCATGGATATCTACTTGGAGGGCATCTTTGGTAGATACTTCTAGATATACTAATATCTGCATTTTGTCCCACATAAAATAATATATAGATTTCTGCATAAGCTAGGTTGATATTAGTAGTGCAGAGTCTAATACCAGAAACAAAATACTAAGGGGTCGTTTTATCTGGAACAAGGCTATTCTAGGATTAAAATCCCGGTAACTAAACTACCCCTAAGTTATTAATGTAGAATTCTATGTTGCAAACCTGACGTATTAATTAGGCAGAACTTTATTCCATGATTTTTTTCCCTTATGAGGCCAACAAAACGATGCCAAAATCTTAAATTTCTTTTACTAATGTATATAATGTGGGTATGTATAGCGAGCATGAAAGAGAAAGCAGAGCAAGTTCTCAAATGGATGTTTTTGCTGGACTGTAACTTTAGACCCCTCTTTTTTCTGTTGCTACACATAAAGATCTTAGTAGTTGCTAGTATGCCGTATTATTTTCACATTACATTGCACAAAGGTTTTTGATGCAACAAAAGCTGTTAATTTTAGAACATCTATATTATTGATCAGTTGTCCATCGAAGTTGCTCTAATCTTTGGGCAAACATCATTTAGATGTAATAAGAAAAGACCCTAAATTTGGAGCTCGGGAAAAATCTTCTTGCTGTTTGACATACTTTCATTAATTACCTTTAGAGGGAGCATCATACAGTTGCAGGTTACGTGTGCTGTAGTTTCAAATTCACTCCCTGTCTTGAAAGTTCAAGTACAAGAAAGAAGGCAGTTTTGGCTAATTGCTTTTTAAATCTTCTTATGCATTACACACTGAGCCTGATATAGCCTATTAACAAAGTTTTAAAGCCTGTCTTTGGAATTCTCGGGTTAGTGATCTAATTGGATAACCTAGTCCGACAAATTTTGAGAGCTATTCATGGTTCTGTTTACTCTTAGGCTCGTTTGGTACGAGGGATTTTTTCCCGGGATTAGGTTTGAGATAAGTTTGGTTGGGATAAAATCGCGGTATAACTAATCCCGCGATTAGTTATCCCTGGATTGTAGTGTTATTTTTATCCCTATGAGAGGGTGAGATAACAATCCCAGGATAATTAATCCTGGGATAACTTGTTTCTCAATTATACGAGCCCTTAGTGCTTAATCTGTTTACCTCGACTTAAAAGTTATTCTAATTTAAATGGAAATAGCAAGTATATTTGCACAGAGCAATGTGAAAGGAACAAAAATGTCATTAAATGTTTCATTTGTAAAATAAACATAATACTGCAAGACCTATAGGTCACGGGTTCGAGCCGTGGAATTCTGATGCTTGCATCATGGTAGGCTGCCTACATAAAAAACCCTTGGGGTGCGGTCCTTCCCCGAACCATACATGAACACGGATGCTTTGTGCATTGGGCTGCCCTACTGGCTAATTTATCTAGATTGGTTCGGCTCCAACTCCGATTTGGATTCAGCAGAATCTGGATATAATTTTTGTATTAGAAGTCATCATGAAGAACTAACACCTCAAACTGGGATAAAACAGGATTTGCTCCTAGGAAATCTGGATATAGTTTTCTATGGGTTTCTATGGTTGCTCACGGTAATGGGGAGGATTACGTGAAATTTTACCTAATCTTTTTGTAATTTCAATATCCTTTCCTTGTGCTTTGTGTGTCTCTTTTCAGCCAGGAAAATACTTTCGAAAGTATTCTTGCTTTTTTCTTCTGTCGAAACTTCGTTTTTGATTGTAGAAATTCCCATTAACATCAGAAATAGAACTGAACAAACGAAACCTCCAATGCTCATGTTCTTTGACCTGGGCTCTCCAAGGCTCTTTCAATCTTGGACCATTCCCCTGGACTACCTATTAGCCACAAATTTTAATTTATGTCTACACTACCTTCCTGCTACTGAAATTTATGTGATGATTTTGACGGCTTTTCAAATCTTATTCAGTCTGATTAGATATGTAACTTAAACAAAGTGATTCCATTCTGGGTTTGTAATTTGAGGATCCATCTCCTATAAAAAAGAATCTTATCTATTATTAATTTGTGTATCTGGAAAGTTATGGGTTCTGATCAATAATGTGTTTTACTCCCTAATAAATAGCTCAAAGATGAATATCAACTGTGCTGGACCATCTCTGCCAGACCCAATATCATACAGTTGGTAATGAGGTGCCTTACCCCATGATAAAAGTTCTAATATCTGTTTCTGAGGCTATGTTATTCCAGCACCAATACCTTGGGAAGCTCATAGTGCAAAATAATCTTGCAGCCCTACTTGCATGAATCACGCCATTTGCATGCACTGAAAAGAGCTAGAGGATGTGGGGGTCGTTTTACGGCGAAGAAAACTGATAACCAGCAGAAACAGGACGAATCAGGTGATAACTCACAGGTCAACGTTAATCTTGATTCTGGAAAAAACGAGGTTGCTTCTGCAGAGAACGCCTCTTGATTTGTGCAGCAAGGCAATATCAAGGGTCTTTGTCGACCATGAAAACAGCATGCTTTCGTCAAAGTGAAACTGTGGTAGCTGGGCAAAATCAGGGTGATTATGGTGTTCTGTATGTTTATCTCAGTGTAGAAAGATCAGAATAGGCTACTTGTTTGAGAGTTACAAAGTGGTCACTGGGCATATATTCTCAAAATACTATCTTTCTGAGCTTGTTCGTAGACATTCTTCATTTGTAATTACTTTGAGATTTGTTCAAACTGTAGCTCTGGTAGCTTCACAAAATATCGAGTGAGGTACAACATTTGCAATATGTTTTTTTAGTTTAGGAAGATAAGCTTGTAGCGCTGCTGGTTGATGGAATCTCATTTCGAAGGTCATGCATTTTTGTGTCAATATCTCGGTAATATGAAAAGTTTCCACTGATTAGTAGTGCTTGACTTTTGTCTGGCAAAGCAACAGGTCTTATATTCATATCCTCTTGTGTTTACTTTCCCTTTCGCCGTGGCTCTGGTAAATTTTGGCAATATTGAGCAAGGAAGTAGAGTTCCTTGTACAGTAACATTTAAAATTACGTTCTGTTAGCTTATTTAGGGTAATAGAGGAAACTTGCTATTTCCAGTTGCAGCCACGATGACATCCCATTTGAGAAATGAAAATCACTAGAGAAAAAAAAGAGGTTTAATACATAAATGCCACCTTTAGTTGAAAACAAAATCCAAACCCCTCGCGAGCTTTAAGCGCTTAATTGACAACAAATGGATAGGTTAATTATGTACTTTCCCTTACTTGGCTTTGTAATCAATCAATGACCAAATATCAAATTTTGGGCAGCGTATATCATCCTCGCTCATCACTTATCCATCCATTACCGATTCAACTTAAATTCTATGTTTAACCTACAGATCGAGCATCACCTTTTAGAATTCCAAGTTACGGCAACAGAACATCCAATACACTCCCGTTATTCAATGACAAAGTTCTCTGTTGGACCAGGTACACAAATATTGTAGGCAGAAATTAACTTCACCAATAGGCAAATGCAGAATTCATATATCTTATACTACAAGAGGCCTGGGGGTAAAAAGACCAAGTAAATGGTCGGAAATTGGAAAAAAAGCTGTAAAAGGTCAGAAATCTAACACAACCCTTTCTGGAACAAAAATATAAATCATAATATCAGAAGCCAAAGAATTCAGCGAGTAACAGAACAAGAAGAAAGAGTCAAAATCTTCAAATCATCGCACAAAATTTATGTCTTGACATGATGTTTCAAACAAAACGAAAGCTAATGAAACAAGTCTAACGCTCTTAAAGCCTTAGGTGTTGGTAGCCCTGGTGTAAATCTGCTGGCTAGCATGAGCAGACACCATCCTGATCGACCCTCTAGCCATCAAATCCCTAATTGCCTTCCTAGCAAGGGATCCACTAATCTGCAAATTCAATCAAATGAACAGTATTATCATAAGGATATCAGCATATAAAATAACTTGCTATACCAACTTACTGTCAATATCCAAAGTATCATAAAAAAGTCGGAAAATTCAACAAGATTGAATTTCTTTCATTCAAGAATGAGTCTGCAACAAATCAAAACTGATTCTCCCACACAGCAGCAGAGACACAGTGTTGAACACCCTCGCATGAAAATTCTACTGTATATATGTTAGATATTTTTTTTTTTTACATTTCTTTAGATTTTGGACCCTTGGCAAAATTCCTGCATTTGCCACAGCTGCCACATCCAAATCCAAGTAGCTCCCAACTCTCTTTTAGGGGAAAAATCAAAACGAACTTCCACATTTGAGAACTTTTTCCTTTCTGTAACCAACTCTCAAGTGTTGTGGATAATAGGGGAGAAGAGGTCTTTCAAAAGCACTAGAGAGCAACCCCAAACCCACATGAAATCAATTGGGTGCAAAACTACTAGTCACCATTTTTCCAATCTCAATTAAACCAATTTGGAATATAGCCACTTGGTCTTTTATTTTTCTGACAACACGGAATTATTGTTCTTTTCAACAAAAAAAAAACTATACAAAATAAGTTTAGCAACATCCAATGATGTCTAGTATGATTCAATCTTTTAGTTTCCCTGCCTTAAACATAAATTGAGGTTTTTAACAAACTTTTTATTTTGAAAACATTCATTTTCTCCAAAACAATTCTTCCAATCATGACCGTCCAAAATTAACTGAAAATATTCTCAAAGAAACACCGATAAATACTTTCTATTTCAAATGCAACTAATAAAGATCATGTTATCATGTTTCACTCTTATAATCCATGTTTCAGTAAACAGAAAAGGGCATATACCAAGACATAAAATATATGTATCATGTTAAATTTGTATTGTTACTCTATATGTAGCAAGATAAAGTTGCATTCATAATCTATTTTTGGGAGTAATGTAATTCTAAAAACAACTTAAACATAACACATTTCCTAGGTCACATAGAACAAAATCAGAATTTATCAATAACTGAGGCAAACAAAGCGCAATTGTACATTATTTAAATAATCCAACACAATAAGCAAGCGTATTAAGCTGTCACAAAGCACAAAACTTAAAATTCAACCTACTAAAAAAATTAGATCCATACCCTCAAACGGTCGGAGAGGACGGAAGGGGTGATGAGCTTATACTTAGGGGCTTCAGACAAGAGCTTGTCGTAAGTGGCCTTATCGAACAAAACCATGTTGTTCACCTTCTCCTTTTGCTTTCCCTTGCTCCACTTCTGTCAATTCAGAAAATACCAACATTAAAACCCTCAAATATTCCAACAAAAACGAATAATTAAAGTCATATCAAAAAGGAAAAAGTTATGACCTTCTTCTTCTGCTTTCCACCACCAGACTTGGCGGGTTTGGACGATGGAGGAGGAGCTGCCTTCTTCGGAGCCTGCAAAAATGGCCAACATATCAGCATTCAATTCTCAAACATTTATATATATATATATATATA
>ML401219.1:0-17545 GCA_005239525.1 Nicotiana knightiana
CACACCCACATTGTCACATTATATAGAACAGAAGAAAATCTTCAGATATCAAAAAAAAAAAAAAAAACAACTTATAGTGGACAGAAGATAAAAATTTCAAATTAACTTTCCATTGAGAAACATATGAAATAGATACATACCTTTTTTAAGAGTAAAACAGCAGAAAATCTGACCAAATAAAGGTCAGATACTAACGACTGGAGATCAATACAGCAACTAAACAGGCAACAAAACCAACAGTAGAGAAAACCCAGAAAGTGAGAGCTTGAAAAAAAAACCAGAAATTGAAGCAAGACCAGCAAGAAGAGTAGATTTCAAACGGATAAACTTTTAAAAACCCAGAAAAACCAGTCAGCTACCACCCAAGCTCAAGAATATCCAGACTGAGGAAAACCATATTTTTTCAGATATTTCTATACTTAGTCGAGTGTTCTTTTTGTATAGGATTTCGACTGTGTGTGTGGATATGAAATTTATGTGTCCAGATTTTCAACAAGGCCTCCAGTTCCAAAAAAAAAGTCCAGAATAGGTCAAAAGAAAGTCTACTTATAAGGAGTGCAAAGATGGGATATGCTTTTGGCATATCCCTTATCCAAAAGGCTGAAAAATGGTCCTCATAGTACATAGGGCAGCTGTCAACCATATCTTTGGGACAACTGCCCCTATTCTTGAACATTCTTTCTTATCAAAAGACCTTTCTATCCTTAAAATTCTGATTTCCTAACTACATTACCTAATACACCCCCTTGGAGTCCCTGAATTTACCATTGGGTAATCAGGGTTAAACTCACTTGGGTTATTACTTGGACTTTGGTTAGTTAACTCTAGTTAGCCTTCTACTTAAATAGGATCATTAGGTATTAACTTGTTAATCAATTTAGGCCAATTAACTTCTTAACCTAAGTTAACTGATTCAATTTGATTAATTCAAACTAATGACCTAAAATCAGAAGCTTGGTTAATCATTAAGATCAGGTTAACTAATTTGTTTTTGCTAATTAATCCTAACTAGTTGTCCTGGACATGTCTTAAGACTTAATTAGTTTTTTAAGACTATTAGACTAGGTTAATCTATTAAACAAGTGATTGTGGGAAATTATTCTTAACTAAATTAGTCTTGATAAGTCTAGGTTAAATCATGACCAAACATTGTTTTAGAACTGAGTTTTAGCCTAATTGGTTCATTAATTTCTCATTATTAACTGATTGCAACTTGTTTAGGATTTTGGTCGATTATTGAGAGTTAATTAAATTGTTAAAATTAGTCAGTTTTCTTGTATTAAACATGTTTAAGTTTCACTTGAACCTAGGAGGAATCAGTTTGTTTGAGTTAATTGAATATACCAATCTTAAACTAAAAGTTGAAATTTAAACTGTGATTAATTGGAAGTTAATCATATAATTGAGACTAATCATAGGCATCAAAATCAAGGCTAAATCAAACGACGACCTCAAACAATACATGAGCAAAAGAACTAATAGAGGTTGTTTTACTTACAAGCATTTCAACATATGAATTCAGGGGTTTAATCAATGCACGTTTATTGACAGGATTCACCATCATAAAGATGTCTGGGAATTGGCAGAGAAAGGAAACTAAACAAAAACCCTAATGCTAATCTTGGTTATACAAACTACTAAACTTGAATAATAAATCATACAAAAATAGTGATAAAACCTAAGCTAAATACATTTGGGACTTAAAAAAGAAAGAAAGAAAACATGAATAGGTAAAGGAAAACAAAAAATCAGAAACAGTGATGTAATAAAGGAAAGCAGTGAGTAAATTACGGCCTATTCATGCTATTGATTAAGAAACAACAGAAAAGAAGTGGAGGATACCAGTTTGACGGTTTTGGACGAACTACGGCGACTAGCCGGAGTTTGGCCAGACTATGGCGACCTCCAAAAGTGACCTTTACTCACATGAATCGACGACTCTCGTCGAGAACCATCGACTCATGTAAGTTTGAGTCACAGAGTCGCTTGGGATCCTCTTCTGCATGTTCTAGGGTTTTGACTGTTTTCCTAGATCCGAAATTACTCTTAACTGGGTGGTTATTTAGGGAAATTGATGGTGGGATGGGGTTAAAGGGGAGGAGGGGACCATAGGGTAAAAGTCTGGGGGTGATTGGAGGAGGTCCGGTGGCCGGACAGCGGTGGGATTCTGGGGCGGCTAGGGTTTTTTAGAGAGAGGTGAGAGAGAGAGACGGATTGGAGGAAAGGGGAGGGGGGTGTAAGACTTTGAAGTGAGCTGAGGTAGGGGGTTGTTTGGAACAGTTAAATAGTTTATGAGGGGTTGGTTCCGGACCGTTGGATCAAAATTATCCAACGGCTGAGGTGAAAGGAAAGCTAAACGGCGTCGTTTGGGTAGTGTAGGGGCAGGCCGGGTAAGAGGTTGGGTTTTGGGCCTGGGTTGTCTGGTGTTAGGGAGAAGGGTGTTTGGGCCTGGGTAATTTGGCCCAGGTCCGATTTTAAAATTATTTTAACTCTAACACCTATTATTATATAAAAAAAATATAGTGATTAATTCTAACTTAGTTTTTGTCTAATTATAAATTAATTAAGAGTAATAACATTTGAATTTAATACTCATATCATTTAAGGAACACATTTCACAATTTTGTTAGGAAAAAATGAATGAATTAATCATTAAATCTACATTGTGTCAAATAATCAATATTTTTGTTGTTATTTATTTCAATCGATCACAAGTAATATATTGATTAACTTTAGTTTAAATTTTAATTATTGAGTAAATTAGAGGTTGAAATTTTTAGTTAAAAAATTTGATTATGTAGAGAATAATTTTTCGTAATAAAAATGATTGAAGTCATGCACCGAATCATGCGACTTTAAATCATTTCTGAATTTTAAAAGACAAATTATGATTGATGTAATGTAGATAATTCACACACAGACATTGAAATTCAACAAGGTTTATAATCATTAATTAATTTATTGAATTTTGTAGGAACATATAGTAGGTTAAAAATTACATGCTCACAGTATTTACTAAGGTAATAATTACACAATCTTATAATTGCATAATATAATAACTACAATGACATGTTTGTTTGCCAAAATGTAATTATAATGTAATTTTAATTGTCATATTTAATTGGTGTAGTTACTTAGTTAAGTGATTTAATCTTATTTCCCTTTTTTGAAATCTAAAAATTATATACAACTAAAATTAAACTTGCATATTTGTTTAATTCATCTGAAAAGTCCAGAATATATGTTGAGTTTCACAAGTGATGGCAAATAAGCAAACCACTATATATGCATTCGATGAGGCAAAATCATGGCGTCTCTCGTGAACCATCATGTGACGAACAATTTAGTATTTTACTAGTTTTATTTTTGTAATTATTAATATAACATTTATTATTAAAAAAAAAAATACTTTCTAAGCTCATATTTAACTTTTACATGCACACGAGTTGGTAGCAGTATTGCTTAATTGGAAGATAGCAAATCCTTAACTAGAGGTTTCGAGTTCGAGTCCCTGAGTATGGAATCGCCTTTGTTAGGGGCGCTTTACCCCTATATGTGGGGCTTTTCGGCACGAATCCGGATTAGTCGGGCCTCAATGTGGGTACCAGATACCGGGTGAGAAATCAAAAAAATTATTTGTTTAGGATACTTATTAATTTGTAATTATTTAATATACATATACATACATATATATATATATATATATATATATATATATATATATTTGTCACATCGTAAAATATATTTATATGTTAGTTTAAGGTTTGTTTGAAGAGCCACCTATTAATTGGAATTGGTGTAATTACTAGGATAGTAATTACACAACCTAGTAATTATAACATATAGTAATTAGGATGACTTGTTTGTTTGTCCTAACGTAATTACAGTATAATTAGCGTATTATTTGGATGAACAAGTACAATTATCCAGTTAGATTAAATTTTAAATGAAGTAATTATCAAAGCTTAAAAGTTAATATAATAAAATGACATTTTGTAAGTATAAATGATATTAGAATTTTTATTTAAGATGCATATTTTTTCTTGAATACACATTAATTAGTAATCATATATTTATAACTAATTTTATGAAGATAATTGATATATATTTTGCAAATTAATAATACGTAGTTTAATTAATTATAAAAACTAAAAACACATGTTTTATAAGAACATCATGGAATGCATAATTGATAAAATAAATTAATATTTATAAATAAAATATCATTATTCAAATATTTGAAAAGACTAATCTATCAATTCTGACTAAAACAGGAACACCATGAAATGTGAAATAACAAAATATAAAACAATTCGAACATTATAAAAATAAGTTTCAATACAACTTAAGATTAGGAAACACAATAAGTTTATAACCTCATTCAACAACGAAATTCTACTTTAGGAACAACATTCATTATATGCCAAATTTGTTAATGATTCATTATTTTTAATATTAGGATGTGCAGTTTCAAAAACTAAAATAATAATGCAGTTACACAAAATGAAGAAAATAAAATAAATAAAAAATAATATATACGAGCAATTACATGGAATCACAAGAAGTAAAAGCAGAGAAATAAAAGATAAATAATGTATAAAAAAATATTTTAAAATTAAATAAGAAATTAAAAAGTAAAAATAAAATAAAAACAACCAAGTAATAAAAATAAAAAGTTATAAAGAAAATAAATAAAAATAAAAATAAAAAGGAAAGAAATTAAAAATTATCTTGTAATTCACAATCCAATTACCACAAATTCTCACTTCTCCTTAATAATTGAAAAGTGAAATTATACCTCTTCAATTATACTCAATTCAATGCAAACAAATTACTTGTCGAGGTAAATATGCCAAACGCTATAATAATATCTAATTACACCAAAATTCAATTTCCTAGGTGACTTTCCAAATTCCAAGTAATTAGTTGATCAAATTAATAAGTCAAACCATATAATTACATCCAAATATGTCTTTCCAAAATCCAAACATGCTCTAAACCCTTTAGAAGTCGGTCATTAAAATCTACTATATATACATCTCTGCTTTATTCTAATTAACATCCTCCGAAACTCTGTGACCACACGATTCTAGTACTTTGTGAATCTATTGCGTATCCAATTTCTGTCCTCTACATCGACACAGCTGAATCCCACCCACCCATGGCTGAGAACCCTAATTGCACTGTTTATGTTGGTATGTTTTTTTTCCTCTCCTTATCTATGCCTTTTTTTTCATGATTTTTATTCTTCATGCTCAGATCTAATGTTGCATCTTTCTTTTGTTTGATTTCTGAATTTATTTTTCTGTTTAATAAACAAAGCAGCAATTTTTTTTAAATTTTTTTTTTGAAAATTTAGCTGTAAAGTGTCTCTCTCTCTCTCTTTTTTTTTTTTTTTTTTTGTGGTTATGTTTCCGATTTGCTTGGTCATGTGTTACGTTCTGGATTTTGGGGTGAGGAGGTTGGGGGTGGAACAAATTTTAGCGTTATCTTTTTGGGGTTTTAAACTGTATGTTTAGCTCAGTTTGGGGATTTGCTTCTAATTGTCCTCTATGAATCCTATAATTGCAGATTGGTTATGTTTATGCGTGCAAATAATGTGGATTAACATATAAAATCTTAGTTTTAGCTTTTTAATGAATTGTTTTGGCGGCGTTTACCTTTGCAATGCTTAAAAAGCTGAAAAACATATTTTACAAAATAGCTTCTTTTTTGTTCGTGAAGCAGTAAGAGTTCAGTTACAATTTTACCCTCCACCAAAGGTTTGTGACTGGGACTTGCCGGGCTACTTAGTTATCTCCAATATATTATTTTACTTAGTTCCATACAAGTTTGGTTAATCTGTGTTTATTAGGATAGCTAATTGAGGTTTCTCACATGGAAAGTCCAGGCTCTTTGCTTTTCTTATTGCATGTTTGAGTTATCTTTGGGAGAGTGCGTTTAACATATGCATTTCTGATTGATAGGAGATGTAGTTTGTGCTTTATGAATGATTTGCTAACATAGGTTTGAAACTTTTTTGTTTTAGGAAATTTGGACGAGAGAGTAAGCGATCGTGTACTATATGACATTCTAATTCAAGCAGGGCGTATTGTTGACCTGTACATTCCTCGTGACAAGGAGACTGATAAGCCTAAAGGTTTTGCCTTCGCTAAATATGAGACAGAGGAGATTGCAGACTATGCTGTGAAGCTTTTCTCTGGTTTAGTGACGCTTTACAATAGAACATTAAAATTTGCGGTAAGTCCTTGTTATCCGTCCCTTGAGCTGGCTAAAATGGTCAGTTTTATTGATATCGTTTGATGAATTTATGTGTTCTGGTATTATAAGCTTCTATAGCGCTTGCAAACCTAAGGTATGGGTTTACCTCCTCTCCAACAGAACCAGCCTATGCATAGATAATAGATAATCTTGGCAGTGAGATGTTCTTCGGTAGAGATCCTCGGAGTGTCTATTGATGTTGGCTTATGAATTGAGAGATACGCCAGACATATGTTCTTTCAGTTAACACTGCGGGCTGGTAGTTGGAATTTGTGGTTTTGAGGAGGCAAAGTCTACAGAAGCATTTTTATTTGCTTATGTTGTGTATTGACGTTTAATTTTTCTAAACAGATATCTGGGCAAGACAAGCCCTCTAATAACTCATCAATTGCGACACCACCACCTACCTTGAATATCCCCTCCAGACCAAGGCCTCTTCATGTACCTTATAATGATAAGGAAATTTCACCAAATTCTGTGAGATTGTCAACTTCATGCCGGTTTTCAGAGCACCAAACTAACTTCACACAAGGTGATGCATGCTTTTTAAGTGAAGTCATTATTTTATGCTCTTAGCCCCTTTTTGTTTTTTACTTTATTTTCGTTGAGTCTTGACTTACATGTTTATAATTGTTTTTTCTCTATTCAGTTCCAGTTCCTCCTGGTGTTCCAGTAAACCAATCTAATGGGTATAGATCGCCTTACGATGGATATAGATCACATTATGATGGCAACAATTATGATTACGGTCGAAGAGTATTTGGGGATGCTTTGGATAGTATAACACGCTCTAGGTTGGGCCGATATGATACCCGTAACCCGACCAGTTATCCTTCTTATTGATATTTAGCTTAGCTCTTGGTCTTGAGAGAGCTCTGACCTGTCTTCTTCTTAGTCGTGTAGGTGTATTGGTACTTTGGGGAGCTTGTGTGAGGTGCTTTAGATTTAGTTTTGTGTCTGTTTATTGTTCATTGTTGCGGTAGTTTGTCTCCGGTTATGCTCTCGATGTCTGAACTCTTGAATCTGTGTGTTATTGTTCTATAATGCATCTGTATAATATGTATTTCAGTGGCCAGAACTGCATCTTTTTAATTGTCTGAAAGGTTCAAAGATTTGGATCTTGCTTCTGCTATCTTTCCTCTTTCCTTCACTTACCTACTCAAGCGCAGTCCCAGCTCTCACCCCCTCCTCTTTTCCCTCAAAGATCTGTGGAGATGGACGTATTTAGATTTTGCTTATTTGTGATGTGTGCATCGCTTATTGGTCCTTGGAGATTAGAGTTGCTTCCTATCGGTGTGTGGTATGACGTTATGAGCTTTGGCATGTATGTATACTGATACTAGAATAGATGTGCTGTAAGAACAATTTCCTTTGCATCATTGAAGATTTAGCTCCTGAGTTTTAGGAGTGTGAATGCTCATTATCATATGTGAACAGCTGAGGAAACTATGTTCTTTTCCTTATCACATTTTGTATAGTTCATGAAATTGCAGTCAGGTGTTTATTAAAGTGCTTTTTCTCTTTATGTGAACCATGGACAATGAGTTGGCGTGCTTGCGTGGATGTTTAACTAATAATAATTGGTTACGAACTCCACTGCTATGCACAAGTAGTTATTTAACTTGCATGGATGAGATATTCTAATGTGTTGGTTCAGTTTTTCTACTATTTGGAAGATTTTAATATCTTCCTTTTTAGCATTTGTCGAATAATTAATTAATTACTAAACTGGGGTGTGCAGAAGATAAACCTTGGGCACTTAGAATAAAATTGGATGAGATGAGGATTGCCTAAAGACCATGTAAGGAGAAAACAATCCATTCCATCAACCTACATGAGATGCTCCAACACCCCCTTTGACATCATGAGCACGGACAACGGGGGGTTGATACTCTGTTAAAAAGCCGGACTTTGACTTAACTCAATACCAAAAGTTAACTCAAGTGAGACGCATGAATCTTAGGCCTAACTCGATTCTAAAAGTTATCTTTTGTTGGACACTTAAATCCCACTTGCATGCCATACTGGATAACATAGACCCCAATATTGGATAAATCAAGAATGGGGTGCTCGGATATCATATTAAGATGGATGTACGGCCTAACCTAACCCCAAAGCTAGCTCATGAGGCGAGGTTTACGCATGACCATAAATGTGTTACCTCTTTCCTCAACCAGTGACGAGTCTAACAAGGTATGAGAATCATCTTTTTTCATTTGGCTTGTTAGGGATTATCATAGTAAAGTTATGTGTATTGTTAATCTCGTTGACAATCTATCACAGTTTTCCTCCTTTAACCATTATGATCAGCTTGGCAAATCTCATATATGGGTTTCTTGTTGGTTGTATAAATTTTTACTCCCTCCGTTTTAATTTGGATGAGATAGTTTGACTTGGCACAAAGTTTAAGAAAGAAAAGAAGACTTTTGAAACATGTGGTCCTAAAACCTTAAGGGGTAGGGACGGATTTATAGGCTTAATTATGGGCATGTGAACCCATGGTCTTGCCGTAAAATTTGATGTTTTATGAACATATTTTTTCAAATTTGTATAATATTAACTCTTGGCACCCATGCTCCAAGAAGATTGAATGGTGCACTTGGTTGAATGTTGAGTTATTGTCCAAGAAGTATAGTGATCAAATCCCACTAGATACATTTTTTCCTCCTCTTTTTTAATAGTGCACCCATGTACTGGAAATCCTAACAAGGGCAAAAGTTTTGTGGGTCCATAATATTTCTGTGGCTATAAAAGCTTCTCATTAAGGGTGAAGTGAGTAAAATGAAAAGTTCTTGTTTCTAAATATAGAAATGTATCATTCTTTTTGGAACATAATAATAAGAAAAGTGTCATTTAAATTAAAACGGAGGGAGTAGTAGACATAGGTAGTAAGGGAGGTTGCATAATAACCGAAAACATCAATGAAAAAATAGATGGAGTGTCTGAATATCAATGAAAAAATAGATGGAGAGTCGCAATGTTTTTCTATGAACTCTTCTGGAAGTCCTCTTATACAGAACTGTGGGACAACTATATAACTCAAATCCCTCCAACATGTGTAATCTAATTTGGGGTTCACACGAGGATCTTAATGTGGACTTACAAGTGTGAGAGTGTGCTTGCTATAGGTAGACTCTTAACATGTGAAAGAATCTGAGAATCCAGTACAATCTTAATACAATTTGTGAAGCAATCTAATAGCCTGTTTGGCCAAACTTGTATAATCAGCTTATTTTGAAAAGTGTTTTTCTCAAAAGTGCTTTTCAAAAAGTAGTTGTAAGAAGCAGTTTGTGTTTGATAAATTAATTTGAAACACACTTTTGAGCAGTATTTAGTGTTTGGCCAAGCTTCTAAAAGTTTTTTTAAGTGTGTTTTTTCTCAAAAGTGCCTTTTGGGGAGAATCTATTTTTTTCTGTTTCTCAAAAATTGCTTTTGCTTCTATTCAGAAGCACTTTTTTTTCCTTCTGAAAGCTTGGCTAAACACTTTACGCCAAGAAAGCACTTTTCGCCAAAAAGAAGTTTTGGCCAAACAGGTTATAAGACATTTCAAAGAACTTTTATGCTCTTTTATACCAGATGTGGAACAACTATGTAACTGTAAGCTAAACTGTTTGTTGAAGGAACTTGGTTTGAGAACTGTAATGTCTGATACCAGTGGTAAGAATGAGTTGCATCAATGTGAACCTCCAATATGTTGGTTCAGCTTACTACCTTCTGTCCCCCTTTAGTGTTAGAGTCTTTGAATTGTTGGTTTAGGAATATGTTTGTTCCTGTATTTTGAGAATGTGGTGTTCCTTTCTGGTGGCTTAGTACATTTATATGTGGTGAGTGCTATTGATGTGAATTGTTTAGTATGGAAAACCTTTGGGAAGTAATTATTAAGATGGTGGACATTGCTTACTTTTATTAGCATATATAGTTGATAGCTGAGTATATAGTGATCGAGGAGAATGTGACAGATGAGTCAGCTGTATGTATCCATTTGGAACTATCATGAGGCTGGGTCTTCCATCCGTTTGGAACTGTCATGAGTATGCTTGGTCCATCTATTTGGATGTGCTTTTACTACTTTCTTGACATGACTAGAAAGCAGTCCAATATTTTTGTTGTTTTTCCCCTTTCTCTTAGGGGAGGGGGTGAGGTGAGAATGGGGAGTGTTTTCTGAAAGCCAAAACCTGTGTATTCAATGATTTAGACTTGTCCTAATTTTAACATATGTGTTTAATTATTTGAATATGGGCTTGTTTGTAACTGAAATCATTTTGAGAGGATGGGAATTTATAGGATCAATATTACTTGAGTTTCCTTCCTTTCTTTCTGTTGTTTGTTTGTTTGTATCCATATGAAAATGCGTTCCAAATGTGTAAATAGCAAAGGCAGTATCAACAGCCTATGGTGGCTACACAGTGAAGAATTATCTAGTTAAAGGTTCTGGTTGATTTTAGTGCAAGAAGTAGATGGAGTGTTCTGGTTAGTATTCTTATTATTAAGTACTTTGATTCAAGTGTTCAACTGGTCTGCTTATTTGAAATTCTGGTATACATGCTGCAGTACGTTTACTTTGATGATTATGGACCATGTTTGAGTACGTGGTTAAGATGAGATAAACTGTTTCTCTTCTCTTTAATCGGGGCCTGTATCTGTTTTGAAAGCTGGAAACAAAGTCTTAAAGATGATCTCATTGTCCATGTTGTACATTATTCTTAAGTTTCAGTTTTCTCATGAGTCACGATGTATAATTCTCTCTGCTTGTTTCCCCTCTTGTGAGTACCCGACTTCCTCTTTGCTACCTTCAAGCACGCCTGTTTGTTCCAAACCTTGAGGAGCTTAGTAATCCTCTCCTTGTATATGGAACAAATGCTGCTGCTTCTCTGTAGGGTCCTCCCGAAGACTATATTGTTCGCTTTCCACTTTTATGTTATAAGGATGTGAGGCTAATTGGTTTCTGTTCACAGCATTGCATATGCCCAACCCACCAATGGGCTAGTGTCTGTATGCTTTGGATCCATGACCTCTCTAATCTGTCTGATCCAATTATCTGAGGTAGGATTGAAGTGGTGTTGACTGTTTTTATTGTAACAAGTAGGCAATATTTCTGCAGTTGCCACTTATTATATTCAGAATATATCAGAAATACTCATTTGTTGTACTGGTTACCTGAGCTAGGGTCTATTGGAAACAACTTTTCTATGCTCACAAGGTAGGGGTAAGGTATGCGTACACACTACCTTCCCCTGATCCTACAGTGTGGTGTGGGATAATACTGGGTATGTTGTTACTCATTTGTTGTACTCTTATCATCACGTTAAGCTTGAGGGTGAAATAATTGACCGTGTTTCCTCAAAGTTCGTCCTTTTTCCATCGTTATTTCTATTATATTGCGTCCCCTTTTCACCCTATTCCTCCTACTTGCTGATCTTGTTTGCCTTAATCTTCAATTGGATCGTGTCTCATGCTTCTACCCCTCCACGTTTTCTTTCTTAGCTTTGGGAGTGCACTTGACTAATTATTTTGGCAGGCACCGAGTTCTCCTCTCTAATTTTCCTTCTTCATGGTTTTGGCTTTTGGTCTCATCAGTCTTGTATATGTTCTTGCAAGAAGATAACTTGTGGTGTGGAATCTCCACCTCCCCCTGTACCCCTCAACAAAAAATAATGAAGAAAAACAATGGATAGAAGGGAAGCTGGAAAAAAAAGGTTACGGTAAGGTCAGCATGCTTGTGAGGGAGCCGCAATATTTTTAAAAAAGGGGAAACAAGTTAAGTGAAACTTGATCAAGGCAAAATATATGGAGCAATTAGGGAAGTTCAGTTTAGGAGCTCTCTGCTCTAGCTTATAGAGGCATTAAGCAGAAATATATGCTACTTTTAGAAGTTCAAGGTGCCGGTCTAGTTTTCGTTGTATCAGAAAAGTTTCTATTACATAATTAACGATATAGAGGGTGTTTGGCTATGCTTATAAGCTGGTCAAACTGGCTTATAAGTACATTTTGGTTTATTTACGCGTTTGGTAAATATTCAAAGTGCTTACAAGTTAAGTATTTATAAGTTAAAATCACTCAGTCTCAGTGAATAAGTAAACAATTGAATTGGTTCAATTGCATGGTGCCAACGAAATCGAGTGCTAATTCCCATTTTGTTGAATTAACCGATCGACGTGCTAGCGGACATTTATTTTGAATTCGATAATTTTTGCAAAAACATTTCGACATATTTATTTATTTTATTATTATGAGAATCGATCCTACTACTTCTGGTTCTGGGGTTTCCACGCTTGAAAAAAAAAACCCGGGGCGTGTCGTCCAAATCATCGGTCCGGTACTAGATGTAGCCTTTCCCCCGGGCAAGATGCCGAATATTTATAACGCTCTGGTAGTTCAAGGTCGAGATAGTGTTGGTCAACCAATTAATGTGGCTTGTGAGGTACAGCAATTATTAGGAAATAATCGAGTTAGGGCTGTAGCTATGAGTGCTACAGAAGGTCTAACGAGAGGAATGGAAGTGATTGACACAGGAGCTCCTATAAGTGTTCCGGTCGGGGGAGCGACTCTGGGACGAATTTTTAATGTNAAGCAGTTCAAGGTGCCGGTCTATTTTCGTTGTATCAGAAAAGTTTCTATTACATAATTAACGATATAGAGGGTGTTTAGCTATGCTTATAAGCTGGTCAAACTGGCTTATAAGTACATTTTGATTTATTTACGCGTTTAGTAAATATTCAAAGTGCTTACAAGTTAAGTATTTATAGGTTAAAATTAGTCATAAAGCATAAGTTGGTTATCTTTAG
The DNA here is from genome assembly GCA_005239525.1 of Nicotiana knightiana. Taxonomy (NCBI): domain Eukaryota; kingdom Viridiplantae; phylum Streptophyta; class Magnoliopsida; order Solanales; family Solanaceae; genus Nicotiana; species Nicotiana knightiana. Next base: position 13,047 of record ML401219.1, read on the forward strand.
CTTATGTTTTTTCAGCTTATAAGCACCTTTAGTTTGATCGAGATTTTATTAGTTTATCCTTAATAATATTTTTCAATTGACATAATATTTTTTCTAAAATAAATTTTCTTACTTTCTCTTCATTCCATATTTTGTTGTTTATCCTTTTCTTTACAGAGAAATTTTTTAATTTAGAATCTTTTGTGAAGTTGTAAGAGTATTTGTCATTTTAATAAAATAACAGCTTATCAGCATTTTTAGACCAAATACACCAGCTGCGTATTATCAGGCATGTTTATTCAAACACGTAAATGTTTATTTGAAAAATTAGTTTGCACACTTAAAAATATTTTTCAATACTTAAAGCTTATCAGCTATTTACAATCAGCTAATTCCAACGAGTTCATACCTTGGGACTTGGATATGAGAGCTCGTTTAAAAGTTTCTAACGCCTCTTTCGGCTGGTTTCATTGAAGGTGGAGCTAGAGGGAAGTTTACTTATTCATAACCCTTGATAGAGTGAAAACAGCTGTCATTACCACCAACTTTGAGATATTACTAAGTACAGTAAACATGACAGCATATTTGATGAACAAAATAATATGCCAACTAATACTATTCAGCCCAGTATTTTCTAAGTTAACTTTTTAATTCTTTTGTTGGAGGTACATTGTGGGATCATATTGGGTATGTTGTTGTTGGAGGGTACATCTAACCTAAATTACCAAAATTCGTAGACTTTTTGAAAATTATCCTCAATTTTACATCGTTATGCACAAAATCGGGAAGCTCTTTTATTCAACTTTTATTTTATTAAAACATGTACATTTTGGAACTTTTTTGTTTCTGTGTATCGATTACTTATTGCCCACCTGCTGTGTGTTAATTAGTGCAGTAGCAAAAAAGAAAAATCACAAAAACTATTTAATACCTGAAGACTTCGTAGATTACACTTAAGAATTGTGAACTAGAAACAAATGAAAATAAACTGAAGGGATAAGGGTATCGATCTTGACAATAAGTGGACTAATTCCTTATGTTGAAAAAAAGAGAATAATTCCTTTTAATGGCAGTATTAGTTTACAATCGATAATTATCATTCACTTTTCTGAAACGTCCGACTTTGGTTTTTTTTCCCTAATGTCTTTTAGAGTCTAGACAAATGCTTGATGTATCTCAATTTGTTCCAATTTCTCAAGGTATCTGGTATATTTGTTGCCTAATCACTCACCTTAGTTATAAATTTTCTTGTAACGGGTTAAATAATACTATAATTATTTACTTCACAGTTTGACGGTAACAATTTCACTTGATGTTCGCAGGTACTAATTCTTCCTTTTGATGGTGATTTTGTAGTTGATGTTGTGAAATGAGACACTGCTTGTCCTTCTGCCACGTGCTAGACATGCAAAGAACCCTGAGGTGTTGATCCAAAAGTTTACTCGTGCTTTGGTTCCCAAATTAGATGGGAGCGTGTTTGATTAAGTTTATAAGCTGGTTAAATTAGTTTATAAGTAGTTTTTGACTTATTTACGTATTTGGTAAATATTCAAATTGCTTATAAGTACATTTTGGTAATTATAAGTTAAAATCAGCCATAAGTTGATTATTTCAAACTTATGATTTTTTAGTTTATAAGAACTTTTAGTTTGACCAAAACTTTTACTTAGTTATACTTAATAATATTTTTTAATTCATAAAATATTTTTCTCAAAATAATTTTTTGACTTTCTTTTCATTCTATATTTGTTGCTAATTATTTTCTTAACAAAGAAATTTTTTAATTTATAATCTTTTGAAATATATTCAAGGGGTTTTTAGTCATTTTAACAAAAGAATAGTTTATCAGCACTTTTTATCAAACACATCAACTGTTTATTACTTGTTTCATCACTTATATCTAAACACATTAATGCTTATTTTAAAAATTAGTTTCAACACTTAAAATCTTTTTTCAGCACTTCAAACTTACCAGCTATTTACCATCGGCTAATTCAAACGGACTCTATGTTTTATGCTTTTTCTTCCGGCTTGGAGGCTTAGGTAGTTACTACTCTATACGAAAGGGGTACGATGAAATATATTCTTGTGATAATGGAAAACGGAAGTAGCCCCCTGCAATGTTACTATAATCTTGCTCATTATACAAGAGTTGTACTTTAATGAGAAAAATTATAGTTATATAGCAAGGAATTCGCTATTTCTGTTTTCTGCTATCACAATTAGGTGTGCTTATCATACGGATAATTACGCTTAACAATTCAACTTATCGATTATCGAATATCGATTATCAGATTATAAATGTAGTAATCCGTTAGTCATTCAATAAGACAATGAGCGGATTGGTATCGAATTAACGGTTATCGGGCGGTTATTGTGCGGTTTATCGGCTAAACCGAATATAAATTTTGTGAACAATCCTAGTCTTGTGAATACCAAACAACCAACCTAATAAAGTGACTCGACTCCCTTGTTAGTGTGTACTGCACTTTTTAGTTTACCATGCTTATTAACATCTATAACATTGTTACATGATAGAATTTGTTAACACTTTATAGTTCGTAGTACATTAATGCACTTATTATAAATATTTCTTTTGGTTGCACAACTAATTGTTTCATGTCTAAAAAAAATAAAATAAAAACTGATCAAAGTGATTGAAAACTTATATACAATCAAGCGTGTACATCTAGGTGGTGTGTATACATAAATCCTTTTGAAGTCTTCAGAGGAGGTAGATCCACATATAATTAATGGGCATAATTAGAGATATGTATATGTTAGTGTTGGTATAACTTGTCGAGGGCTGTTGCATCCGTACCCACTTTTTGTATCACGTTTTAACTTATACCCATTTTGTAAAAAAAATTGTACCCGTTCCCGCTTTTGCACATAACTTCAGCAGCGGGGCTAAAGTAGCAAAGGCAATCACGCAAAACTTCAGCATTCTAGTAGACGGGCCTGAAGTAGCTTGCATACTTCAGCTCTAGAGTTGAAGTTCCCAAGTTATAAAGACAAAAACTTCAGCATACGGGGCTGAAGTTCCCCTAGTTACACTGGGAATTTTGTCTTTGTAACTGGGGAACTTCAGCATACGGGGCTGAAGTTCCCCAGTTATAAAGACAAAAACTTCAGCATACGGGGCTGAAGTTCCCCAGTTACAAAGACAGAACTTCAGCTCTAGAGCTGAAGTTCTGTCTTTGTAACTGGGGAACTTCAGCCTCGTATGCTGAAGTTTTGTCTTTATAACTGGCGAAATTCAGCTTAACTGGTGAACTTCAGCTCAGTGAGGGAAAGGGAGCTGAAGTTATTTAAAAAGTGGATACAAGTTAAAAGTTTTTAAAAAAGCGGGTATAGGTTAAATGGGGGCGACCAAATAGGGTACCCCGCGTAATTTTTACGATTTGCCGTGATGATGAATTGGCCTCATCAATCAAAATTGCATAGTTCATTGGCTTTTATACCTTTCCCTTGTGGGACTCCATATGAGGATCTCCTCTTTTAGCGGCTCCACTGTTCTTATTTCAATTAGTTGGTTTGGTGATCAGATTACTCTTAATTGGTCATTTACATGTGTTATCCCCATGCAGTTGGTGTCCAAGATTATTAATTCATTAGCCCGAAGCATCAACCACAACCAAAAGATATCAGACAAGTCATGTGGCAAAAAGTCAGTTAGAGTTTTAAATAGGGATCAAAATGTAAATATAAAATTTTTTAACGGGTTAACGGTTCCGATAAGAAAATTGAGTAATCCGCCTCCAAACCATTAAGCCGTTAATTATACAATTTTATTCCGTTCACCAGCCATTACCCCGATAACCCGATACGAATAAGCCATCGTTCAGTTCGGTTGACGGTTGCAGTTCGATTTTGAACAACCCTAATCACAATACTATCCTATGTTTCATTTAGATGATACATTTCGCTTATCGAGAGTCAATTTGACTAAACTTTAAAGCTAAATTGGATTAGCTCAACTCAATATTTTAAAATTAAATTTTAGATACTCAAAAACTATACGAGAAATAGTATAAGTTGCAATTTATTTCATGTTAATATGATTAAAAAAAAATTAAAATTGTTTACCTTGAAAATGGTAATGACAATTATATTTGATTTTTTGGTTCTAAAAATATGTGATTTATTTTTATGCTAGTTGTTAAGCAATAGATGCTAAGTGTAAGCTAGGAGAATAAGATAAGAGTAAAGAAAATTAATGATAGCAAACCAGGCAGTCACAAAACAGGGTCTCGAGTTGGTCGAAGCAGGGCCTCGAGGTTGAACTATAATGCTTAACAGAGGATGGTCGATGGAGGAATAACAGTATGGAGGGCCTTAAGGATGAACCTTTATGATCAATAAATGAAGAACAATTACTGAACACGATAAATGAAAGACAATAAATATGTAGAACGAACGTTGACTATGTTAAGAAAGCAGAGAATGTTCCTGTTGTATTCAATATTTATGTGTCCCAAAAAATGATAGGGATCCCCTTGATAGGGGGGGGGGGGGAT
>ML401221.1:1047-23846 GCA_005239525.1 Nicotiana knightiana
AAAAAAAAATTCAACTTGAAACCTAATAATATGTACAATTACAGCTACACTTGATAATACCGTTAATTCCCCGGCAACGGCGCCAAAATTTGATCACGCTCAACTATGTCTAATAAAAGACTAAGCGGGCTTTGCAAATATAATCCGGGGTATTATGCCCAGAGTCGATCCCACAGGGATATTTACGTATCAAGCAAGATGTTAGAATACTCAACTGTCACTTAATTTTATTTAAATTACTAACACTAAAGAATAAAACTAAAGATTAACTACGCTAAGGTGTAAATAATTGTAATAAAGATCTAAAGTTATGGTTTCCCCCGTCGGTGAATTTACTTCTCGGATACTTTATATAGCTTGATTAGTTGTCTTTATCAATCATGAACACTCTATCTACCATAAATCTCTCTCAAGTAATTATTATAATTTACTAGACGCACTCTCTCAAGTTACGCTAGCTAGATTGCATTACAGTTCACTTTAGATTGCACCCGAGGTATCGTTATCTCTAATCCAACCTCTAAACCCTCGGTTATGACTTTCATCTATACTCCGGGAGTGATGTTGTTCAAACAACTACCTAAATATGCACTCTCTCTCAAGTAGATACATAATAAATAGGCACAGCTAATTGATGGCCATTCAATTAACTACAACAAGAACGTAGTTGAACAAATAGAGATTAATCAACCCATCGGAACTCTATTAATAACACAATAAGTTCATCCTCCAACGGGTTCTACCAAAACCCTAGATTAAAGAAGTTAGCTAAACATGTTCAAAAGAATCAACTCTAAAATAACTTGCATAATGAAACTACAAAGTAATGAAGAAAATCTGTACAAATTGATGTTTTTCCATCCGTCTCTTCGAATCCTCTCTAAGTTGTGTTTTTGGGGTCTATTTATATGCTTAGGACAAACCCTAAACGTGTAGGAGACTTCTATTCCAACCGGGAAACACTTAAACTCGTCAAAACTCGGAATTGACCGGAACCAGGGACCCGGGCGTTTGGACTCAAACGCCCCCCTATGGCCAGGGCACGCCTGGCGTTTGGGCTCTAACGCTCCCCTAAGGCCAGGGGCTGCCTGGCTTTAGGGGCCAAACGCCTGGATAAGTCCAGGGTGTTCCCTCTTCGCCTCTTAAGCGTATTTTTGACGTATTTGCATCCATTTAGCTCGGTTTCCATCTCCAATTCACCTACACATGAAATAAACTCCATTAAGCACATAAAACGTGTGTTTTTATCATTAACGCACATAAAATGTAAGGCATATAACATGTTAAACTATGAATTCTAGCCTCGCATCAGCACCCCACGGCGATACACTCGGCCTGATAAACCCCTTAGCTAAAAACTCCTCAAGCTGCTCTTTCAACTCTTTCGAAACCATACGGTGCGGAGGAATAGATATAGGCTAGGTGCCAGGAGCTAAATCAATGCAGAAATCAATATCACGATCCGGAGGCATGCCTTGAAGGTCTGAAGGAAATACATCAGCAAACTCTCGAACCACTGACACTGAATTAATCATCAGAGACTCGGCGGTGGTGTCCCGCACATACGCAAGATAGTCCAGACAACCCTTCTCGACCATATGTCGAGCCTTCAGGAATGAAACAACCCGTCTGGCTGCACTAACTGAGGAACCTCTCCACTCCAGCCTAGGCGACTCGGGCATGGCTAAGGTGGCATGGAAATCTAGCACGACATGATAAGGAGATAACCAATCCATGCCTAAAATAAGCTCAAAATCAACCATGTCGAGCAATAGAAGGTTCGCTCTGGTCTCGAACCCACAAAATGAAATCACACAGGACCGACAAATCCGGTCTACAACCACAGAATCTCCCACGGGAGTGGACACATAAATAGGAGTACCCAAGGACTCGCGAGGAACATCCAGGAAACAAGAAAATAAGGCTGACACATATGAATAGGTGGATCCTGGATCAAATAACACTGATGCATCTCTACCACCTACTGAAATAGTACCTGTGATCACGGCATTTGAGGACACAGCATCTGATCGGGCCAGAATGGCATAGAATATAGCTGGAGCACCAAATTAATGACCTACGGTGGAATAAATAGGGGCCGACAGAGCTCCCCCTGCCTGGCCTCCACCTCTGGGACGACCTATACCAGTCTGCCCTCCACCTCTGGGTGGGCGAACACCGGTGCTGAAAGTGTAGGCTGATAGCTCTGCTGAACGGCCTTGCCCCGAAGCCTGGGACAAGTCCTCCTCATATGGCATGGATCCCCACACTCATAACATCTAGCTGGTGGCATGGCCTGCTTCCCTGAAGAAGGACCCTGGATAGCTAGGGGCGGTGAGAACCCTCTGGCATGGACTGAAGTAAGGACTAGAAGACCCCTAATGACCGGAATACCGACCTGAGGAACCCTGAATGGCTGGTGGATGGTAGGAACTCTCTGGCATGGCACTGAAATAGGGCTTCACTGGAGCACCACGGGAAGGTGGTGGAGGAGCTGAATATGGAGGCCTGTGAGGCTAGCCTCTACCGAACTGACCTTTACCCCTGGCTGGGGCACCTCTGAAATCTCCTGAAAATATAGCTCTCTTATCCTGCTGACTCTGCTCTCTGCGCTTCGAACGATAACCCTCAATCCGGCGTGCTATATCGACCACAAGCTGATAGGGAGTCCCTATCTCTACTCTCGGTCCATGTTGGCCCTAATCTCCGCACTCTCTCAGCATCAGTAGGAAGTATCATAAGGGCATGACGCGACAACTCAGAAAACCTGGCCTCGTAGTAATCACTGACATATGTCCCTGCTTCAGCTGCTTAAATTGATATCGCAGATCTTCCCTCTTGGAGGGTGGAATATAGCTGTCCAGGAACAGTTGAGTGAACTATTCCCAAGTGATAGAAGGGGAACCTGCCGGTCTACCCAGAATATAGGACTGCCACCATCTACGGGCCCTTCCCTCAAGCTGAAAAGTAGTGAATTCCACTCCATGGGACTCCAGTATCCTCATGTTGTGCAGTCTATCCCTGCACTTATCAATGAAGTCCTGGGCATCCTCGCCCTTCTCACCTCCGAAGATATAAGGGTGCAATCGGGTCCATCTATCCAGTAACTTCTGCGGATCACCGTCCGTAGTTGGTCTGAGCTTAGCTGTTGCTGCTACTGGCTGGGCTCCACCCACGGGCAGTGTACCGTAGGGTCTGATAGACTGCTGCTGCATGGCCTGCGGCCTGGGCAGTAGGGGTCTGAGCTCTTCCTTCTGCCTGAGATGTGGCAGGATCCGCTGGAAATAAACCAACATGTGTCATAGTGTCCATAAATCTCATCATATGGCCCATGACCTCCTAGAAGCCTTGCGCCGTCATAAAGCCTACTGGGACAGGATCTGCTGGGGGCACCCCGCCCTGCTCTTCTGTGATAGGATCCTCTGCTAGAGACGCTAGGTGTGCTACTAGAACAGCTCTGGGATGCCTTCGTCCCCTACCTCGGGCCGGTACCCTCCCCCAGCCTCTGCCACAGCCTCGGACGGCGGGGGTAACGGCATCTCCCGGGTCTGGAACGTCAGTCGCGTGTGTCCTCACCATCTGTGAGAGAATGGAAGAATAATATTTAGTAAACCATCAATTGCACGATAGAACATGAATAAAGAGAGGTTTCCTAACACCCTATAGCCTCCCGAAGATAAATACAGACGTCTCCGTATCGATCTGCAAGACTCTATTAGGTTTGCCCGTGGATTGTGAGACCTACGTGAACCTAGAGCTCTGATACCATGTTGTCACGACCCAAATCCCAATTTAGGTTGCGATGGCGCCCAACTTCGAGGTCAGGCAAGCCAACTTTAATTTGCTAGTGATCCCTTTTTAATTTATAAAATAATTCACCATACTTAAGAAGTTTTTCTTTCAAAAGCATAACTTTGAAGTAAATTAGTGACTTAAGCTACCAAAGTGAGAAATAAATATAGTAATCACCACCATCATTACAACCCAAAAGAATAGAATATCCACTACGTGGGCATGCCAGGAACTGGCGTCATAGGTCTACGGGCATCTAATAGAAACTAGTATCCAAAATAAAGTACAAGTTGCCCTACTGTCTGAAGAAATAGTACAGACATAATAAAAGAAAAGAGGAACTCTAAGGTGCTGCCTGAGATAAGCGTCAAGGAAATAAGCTCACCGAGAAATCCACGCCCACTATACGTCAGGGACGAGCGCCAGATGAATACCCAGATGCAACTGCCTCATAGCCTGTACAATTAAGTACCGAAGCGTAACATGAGTACATAAACAGATATGTACCCAGTGAGTATCCCGCCTAATCTCGAAGAAGTAGTAACGAGAGGTAGACGTGATACTTACTAGGGTCAACATTTATAAATAACATAATTTAATAGGAACCAGGCAGTCATAACAGTCGTAGAAATCACAAAGATATAAATTATCAAGTATAGTTGTAATTACCTTTGCATGTATAATTGCACTAGCATATAATGTACTAAATTCCCTCTTTCACATGAAACAGTTTATACAATTACAAAAATTCCCAGTAAATCATATAGCACATAATAGGCCGGAAGCGTACGACCGAAGCGTCGCGAAAATAAATGTGCACTGCCGAGGGTCGAACGGCTCGAACCATAGATGTATCTATTACCCTGCTCGCGAATCGAACATGCGACGCGATTGACATAATAGTAGGGCTATTCTGCTCACAAATCATACGTGTGACGCGGGTGCCGCATACATACATAAAATTATCAATATTAAGGAGTTAACAGAGATTATACTTTAAGGAAAGAACTTAAGCAATATAATATGGAACACAACTTCCTAAAATTCTCATGCCAATTCAAGGATAATAAGAAACTCAAAATACGTTTAGGAATACATGTAAGTCACATATAAGCATGCTCGTGAGTCCTATAACTACCCAACATAACATAGTAGTAGCTACGCACGAACTCTCATCACTTCGTGCGTGTATAGCCCCAGCAAATAAGGACATGCAATTATTTATAATCACCTATGGGGAAAATTCCCTCTTACAAGGTCAGAAAGGAGACTCACCTTGTGTCGAACCTACTCTGCAGGTCAAGAACGCGTCTGAAACTCCAAACTCGTCACCCAAGGACTCGAAACTAGCCAAATGTTACACAAATACATCAATTCATGCTCAAAAGTATGGAATTTCCCTATTTAGTTAACCAATTTAGCCTACTTTGCAATATCTCAAAATACACCCCCGAGCCCACGTGCTCGGATTCCGGAAATTTTTAAAGGAAACACTTACCCATAGCCTAAGGATCGTTAATATATAGTTTTTGTATGATTCCATGGAAAATTTCGTGGTAATTTTCCAAATTTTCATAAAACCTAGGTTTTCACTCTAACCCATGATTTTCCACTAATTATGAGGTTAATATACCTAGGATTTCATGTATTAAACTATTATTGGAGTAGAAATCACTTACCTTTCAATAGCTAGGTGGATTTTCCCTTTCCCAAGCTCCCTAAGTCGACAATGGTGGAAGAAAAATGGATAAAATGAACCCACTCCCGTGTTTAAAATAACACACTGCCTGACAGTGCTTCCGCACCTGCGGCTCAAGTACCGAACCTGCAGTCTCGCACCTGCGGAAATGGATGAGGAAGCCTGGGCCTGCACCTGCGGAGAGGAGACCGCACCCGCGGCTCCGCTCCTGCGGAACTTTGTCCACACATACGAGAAATGGGCTGCCCGATGGGGGTCGCACCACGAGGCTGAGACCGCAGGAGCGGTCCCGCACCTGCGACTGGGCAACCGCACCTGCGGTCACACCAGAACAGGTGCACCATCAGCTATTTCAGCTGGTTTTTGGCCTCGTGTGGTGTCCGGGAGGCACCTGGGCCCACCCGAGCCCCCGTCCAAATATACCAACAAGTCCCAAATCATAATATAGACTCGCTCGAGCCTTCGGAACACTCAAAATAACGCTAAAACTCAAAATCACATCCCTAAACCCCTAGAATCATAACTTAAGAACTTCAAGTTCTTGAAGTCGCTAACAATGCGTCGAACCGACCTATACTACTTGGAATGACACCAAAGTTTACAAGCAAGTCATAGATGATGTAACGGAACTATTCCCAGTCTCGAAATTCCATTCGGACCTTGATAACAGAAAAGCACGTTCCAAACCAAATTTCAAACTTAAGGAAACTCAAATTTCGATATTGGGCGCCGAAACGCCCCCGGGTCATCCAAAACCCATTCCGAATATACACCCAAGTCCGAAATCATCATACGAAGCTACCGAAACCGTCGAAACTCGATTCCGAGGTTGTTTACTCAAAATGTTGACCGAAGTCAAACTTTGGCCTTAAAGGCCAACCTTAAGGAACCAAGTGTTCCTATACTACTCTAAACGCTTGCGAATCCCGAACCACCCGTCCCTGCAAGTCATAAATCATAATAAGCCGCTATAGGAAGTTCCATTCAGGGGAATGGGGTCCTGATACACATAACGAGCGGTCGGGTCGTTACACTTAACAAAATGTAAAGCTTCTTTCTTTTGCTGAATCATGACTGGAATTTGTTGATAAATCTGCAACTAGTTTGAATATCGTATGAACCATGTTAGTTTAAAGTTGTTTTCTTGAAAAGTTATGTTACAAATTCATTTACACTGTTTTAGGCAAACATATTAGTTTGAAATTGTTATGAAAATTACAGAATCTGCTTAAAGAGTCATACACTCATAAAATTTGTATGTTCATATGCAATAGTATCACATAGATCATTTTATAGAAATTCTATTAAAACATCCATAGGTAGTTTTATTATTATTCAGCCGGTAAAAAATGTAATAATTTTTACGGCATTTCCTTGTATGTTAAATCATCTAAACAGATTAGCAACTTTACCTGTCACGACCCCAGATCCATAAGGTCTTGATGGCGCCGGACATCATTGTCAGGCAAGCCAATCATCGAATAGTTAAGTAAAATTTTCCTATTTAGCATTTATGAAAATCATTACCTTTCACTTTAATACATAATAACTAAATAAAATTCGTTAAGTAAATACAATGGTTTAAATATTCTATTTTAGCAAATATATCTCAAACACATCCCAGAACCCGGTGTCACAAGTACATGAGCAATTTCTAAGAATTTTACAATTTCGACAAAGCTTGTCTGAAATACAATTGGACAAGGAAATTAAAATAAAATAATACAATACGAGGGAGACTCTATCCGCTGCGGATCGCCTCCGGATAATGCAGCTCGCCTAAGTCTCCAAACCAGCACACATCGCTATGAAGGTACCTGTGCAATAAAAATGCACAGCAAGTGTAGCATGAGTACGAAAACAACGTGTACTCAGTAAGTCGCCTGCTTAACCTCAGAGATGTACTGACGAGAGGTCGAATTAGACACTTGCTAGAGGTCAATTTAGTATATTCAAGTGAGACGCTAAGCATGAATTTCATAGACAATTTATTAAGATCAGGATTAAATAATATCAACTTCTTCCACATTTAACACTTTAAATCTTCGTCATTTCAGTTGACAATTTAAATCATACTCCGGGATAAGAAACATCAGACTTATTTCACATTTTACACATCAATTCTCCTTCCTCATAACTGGCCATTAAAACTTCCTTAGGCCGATAAACATGTATAAATCACAACAAATACGCAGTAAATATCATGCACAAGAAATGCCGAGGGTCGACGACCCGAACCAACATAAACATAAACTGTGCACTGCCGAGGGTCGAACGGCTCGAACCATAGATGCATCTATTTTTCCTGCTCGCGAATCAATCATGTGACGTGGTCAACATAATAATAATAAGGCTAACCTGCTCGCGAATCATACCTGCGACTCAGGTGCTCATATGTACACGTATTCACATAATAAATCCGCATTTTTATCAAGAAAACAGCTTCTCAGGAAATGATAAAAATCCTCTTAAAGGAACACAAAAATAGCATGTAAATCTCTGTTTTGAAGCTCCGTTGCCAAGGTTAATAATACTCAATAGTATAACCTTATCAGGAAAACAATTATCCACAGAGGAATCAATTCTCTTTCTAGATGATTAAGAGAATGAACTCTGGTCTTCTTAGGTATTCAATTACTATTTCGATCATATTAACGGCCTAATATTACTGGCAAGATCACAAGTACACAAGTAAGGCGTGTTAGTGGGTCCTAAACTACCCGAACATAAGCATAATAGTAGCTACGCACGGACTCCCATCACCTCGTGCGTATGTATCCCCCGAAGATAATAGCACATAATTAATTAGTTCACCTAGGGGGACAATTCCCCCTCACAGATTAGAAAGGAGACTTACCTCGCTCCGAAATTCCATAACCGGCTTCCAAGCCCTTCTGCAACTCCAATGGATGCACAACACCCCAAAACTACCAAATAACGGGCAAAGCAATGAAAATTCACTCTAATACTCGTAACAAATTCAAATTATATAATTTCCCAACTCCGCTCAATGAATTGACCAGAATGCCCGGATTCCGAAATTTCTCGAAGATAAACTCTACCCATAGCTTTACTAGTTCAAATATACAATTTACTCAACTATTCATGCTCAATTCGTGGCTAAAATCCAAATTATCAAATTTCTAGGTTTTCTTCAAAATTCCTAATCTTCCCACAATTTTCATGTTTTAATCCATGCATATACCTTGTATTTAACTTGAGATGAGAAGGAATCACTTACCTATTGATGCTTGATGAAAATCACCCTTTGAAATCCTCCAAAATCGCCCCAACCATGAGAAATATATGAGAGAAATGGCAAAAACCCGTTTAAAATAGAACACTGCCCAGCACTTGCCCTCTAAGCGATCGCATGAAGGCCTTTGCGATCGCATAGGCCAAACTTGCTGCCCCTTTGAATCCTTCTGTGAGTTCGCACATGCATGCCTGTGATCGCACATGCCTTTTCCAGCTCCCTCCAAATTCCTTCTCCGCGATCGCAACTTCAACCATGCGTTCGCACAGGCTAACCCAGCAGCCCCCAGGTGCACTGTGCGATCGCACAACCCTTCATGCGATCGCACATACCAAAAATCCAACCTTCAAATTTCCTTGTTCGCGATCGCACAACAATGGCCGCGATCACATTTCACACCAGATGCACCAGCAAACAGCAGCAGAAAATCACTCAAAAATGACCCGAAACCACCCCGAAATACACCCAAGGCCCACGGGACCCCATCCAATCACACGACTCAGTCCCATAACATCCCACGGACTTGCTCGAGGCTTCAAATCACATTGAACAACGCCAAACTCACGAATCGCACTAAAATTCAAACTTTATAAACTTTGAAATTTCAAACTTCCACATTCGATGTCGAAACCTATCAAATCACGTCCGATGGACCTCAAATTTTGTACACAAGTCGCATTCAACATTACGGACCTGCTCCAACTTCCGGAATCGCATTCCGACCCCGATATCAAAATTTTCACTTCCGGTCGGAATTCTCAAAAACCTTCAAATTCTATCTTTAGCCAAATGACTTCAAAATGACCTACGGACATCCGAATTCACTTCCGATCGCGCTCCCGACTCTAGAATCACCATACGGAGCTATTCCCAGGCTCGGAATCCCAAACGGAGATCAATATCACTGAAATGCGCTTCAAGCCAAACTTAGGAAATTTCTTCAAAAATGATGACTTCCACAATATACGTCGAGACACTACTGGGTTATCCAAAGCCTGGTCCGAACATACGCTCAAGTCCAAAATTATCAGACGAACTTGCAGGAACCTTCAAATCCCGATTCGGAGGTCGTTTACTCACAATTTCAATCTTAGTCAATTTCTCCAACTTAAGGCTTCTGAAATGAGAATTTTCTTTCCAAATCAACTCTAGACTTCCCGAAATTCAATTCCGACCACACCTACAAGTCGTAATACCTGAAACGGAGTTGCTCATGACCTCAAACTGTTGAACGACGCACTAGAGCTCAAAAAGACTGGTCGGGTCATCACATTCTCTCCGACTTAAACAGACGTTCGTCCTCGAACGTGCTAAGAACTGCTCTGGAGTTATTTGAAATCACTGTTTAAGACCTCGTGAACTTGCCCGTGCTACCACAACCCAGTGGAGTACATTAGCTTGATCAAATCTGAAGATTTCTTCTTTTACCCATATAATAAGCTCAGAATCCAGTTCCAACACCTGAAATTTCTCTGCCAGGCCTAGTTCCAATATATAAACACCGTATCAACTACCACATGACATACCAGTACATGACTACACACCCTTGCTGAATTAGCACCATGCACTGCATAATTCATCATCTGACCACAATGACACTCCCTGAACCTTAATAGCCAAAATTCCACGAATCGGATGCTCCAAATGCCCTTATGATATATATACATACATCCTTCTATAATGCTGACGATACCACCACAACGGAGGAGATGTGTAGAAATTCATAACCAACTGCAGAGTTAACCAAACATTGAATCATTCATCTTGACTAAGACCCTCATCTCAGTAAAAACCAATAAGGGTAATTGTCCCTCAATGTATTTCACATAATCTTATCGCACTAGATCCCTGATCCGGAATCTCGTCTCACCCAGTATGAACAGCTCAGACAACAAATCACCCCAAATATGACCAACAATCTCACATGATACCACAGTGCCAATAGGCCATAACTCGAACATGATAAATAAGAAATGACTAAGGAAAAGACAACTCAACTCATGCAGCTTATTATGAACTCTTCTCAGAAAATAGAAAGTAAAACACAGAAAAATAGATATAGGGGACCATACTCAGCATTACACTATTGCGGCGTGCAACCTAATCCAAATAACATACCCTTTGGCGGCTTGCCACCCGATCCCATCATAAAATATACATAAGAAGATACACACCAATCTAAATTGTTCATTACCACAAAATATCGAACATCTGTCACAAGCATGCTAAGTGCACAATACCATCCTGGGGAGACTGATAAAGCCATATGCTACAAAACTCAAGCACAACTGAGGTGCGATATATATACATACTCTGGATCTCAAGAGCTATCTTGCTCACATAACATCATCAATACGCATGACCTCAACACATAGGAAATTATCAAGCCGTTTCACAACTCACACGGCGCAATCATAATATCACATGAATTTGACGAATATGGAACAACACCTGATATTCCAACATCCCTCCTTGAGGAGCGCTATACTGAAATGAACACATCTTCATCACATAATCCTGTTTAAATCCATTCATACACTTCAAGTCGATTCTGCTCGCAATGAACTAGGCTGATAGCCTTACCTGGGTCCATATTAACCCACTTCCTCTCATAATACCAAGAACAACCATCATAGCCGGGAAAAACACCCCGCAATCCAAAACCGAATGAACCAAACTCCTTCCAGGCATAAATTCTCAATTAAGCAATATTGCACTTCTTTATACTCAGTCCAAATCTTCAATCCATTAAGTGACTACATGTCAAACATGTACAATCTTCTCGTGGTCACGCTCCCATGACCTTCCACACAAGGTAGAAAGTATGCACATCCACCACTGGCCACACTAACGCTGTAAAACAAATCAAGAACCCATAAGCAGGGTATAAAGCCTCTATCACCGAATATCGATCTCAGGTGGCACTGAAGATAACACTAGCTTACTCTGAACTTCCAAATCCCTTTTTCTTGCTCATCCGAGCTCATGACATCCTTGTTAGCACCGAACCGCAATCTCGGTTCTTACTCCCAGTTACATACTGCTTATCGCACCTAACATGCCAATATGAGATTGCGCAAGAATTCCATCATAACTTCTGAACCACTAATAGGGTGAACACTTCATCATATAGAAACCTTTTACTTACCTCAATTCAAGAGAACCATCACAACACACGAGTGAATTCTCACAATCACCCAATATGCAAATCCTTAATAGTGGTCTGAACCACCATACCCTTCTGGGATCCACCTACACCTGACAGGCCATAGCACTCGAATGCTCCCACATGAAATCTATTACGACGACCGACAAGCCCCGCACATACCGGCCCAAACCACATGCATAATTTAATTACACTGACGAAACTGATCACTGTCGTACATGTGCCATTCAACCATGGCTAACCTCTCTATCTTCTTTCAATCATCCTTAACTTCCTCAAAAATAATAGTAACTTCCTTCAACTTATAGCAACTCAACCTTCACTCATCCTGAATGACCTTGATTCACGAGACCACGCTGCCTAAATCTCAGAACCCGTCTCATACCCTCCTGATAATCTTTCTACAAATCCGGAGTTTACTCCTCTTACTCCCCCAATACTGTCCTGCACGCTGAAAATAACATAGAGCACACCGGCCATTTTCCCTTTCTCAGAAATTACTCTACAAAAGCTCGATCCTCGATCATACTGCTTCCTGAAACCCTTAGACATCACGTTCTTAACTTTTGAACTCACTAGGACCGCTATTGAGAGTCACCCACTCTGACTGGCCCCGAATACAATTAACTCCAAGGCTCTTCTACATGAACAACCTTTTCCTTGAAGCACGTGACTGAGTCACTACCCTGACAACTCACCTATGCCTTAAGCATAATTCTGAATCTTCCAAAACCTAACCCTGGTCTGACAGGGCCAACTTTTGCACACATTCATCAAATCCCACGCACAATCACCATTTTACTCCTTTCCCTTAGCTGTAATAACTTGCCAACACGCCGACAATCCGCAACCCCGTGATAACACAACCCAACTGTAGGTGGTGGGACTCCCCCACTTAGCCCGAAGCTACTCCTTGCACCACTCTAGACCCTGCTGAGATCCTTTCTCCTTTGTTAACATGATCTAGCTCAACCAATCCGTCCAATTATTCCAAATTCTCTTGTTAGCACTCCCTAAATATTCAAATTCTCTAGCATCATTCACACATTCTGCCTCCTACTGAATGGCCACTAGAATCCCTCGCAGAACCTTGCCAACCATGCCACCGCTAACCTATTCACATGAGATAACCCACCTGTGGAAATCACCCACGGACACTTTCCAACGACATTGAAATGCACACTCTTTGCGACATCAATACCGCATCCTACGCCCTGCTTCATTTACCAACTTTACTAGTTTGTCCGCTCCTCATGGACATCCATTAAATGCGCGACAATATCTTTTAGTTCCAAGCTATACTGCATCCTTCTTCATATCAACAACTCCTCTCTGCTGCATCCAACCTTCCGCCGAAATGACCCACATTTCAACTTAAGCTCGTGGACTTAATCACCATCAACTAAAACTCTCAAACTTTCCCTCAAGATAGGCAGATGTCTTACCATTGAACTCATGTGCTATGCTGCCACTCTCCCACTTGATAACTCGTTCCTTTAAACAACTGCATGACTTCCGTTCCTTACACCTGGCCTTTTAGAAATTTAACCGCCACCTGAAACTTCTCACATGTCTTCCTTCATCGTATGCTGCCCAATTGCTGCCTCAATTCCATATCATTCCCTGCAGCTCTTAAACCAGCAGTTCGCCACGACTTCAAACTCTCCGAAGATCATCTATATCGAGCTGTCTTCATTAAAAATGCTCATCCAGTATGGAACCACCGTACCTCACAGTCCCTGACAGTCGCTTCTTCAATACTTCTTCACAGTACTCTGACCCCATGCAACCGAAGAAACCATATCACTGACAACCTTAACATATTCCATTCGATCAGTGACGACGACATCACATCACATGTGCATATCCCACCTTACTTGAAAACACCAAGTCTTACTACTTTATCAACCCCAAAACCTGACCATTTATAGTTCAATTGCCTTCCTTCCGCCGGAATATAAATACTGAAATATCGAAATCACACTCTGAGAAGACCTCCCTTCAATCTATTCATCGGGACTCAACATATGGGCAAGCATTCTATCATCATATCGACATTGTGCGATAACCAATCGCAAGCATCATCACTACCTGATCATAGCCTTAAGGCTCTCAGAAACACAGCTACTGAGCTGAAACAACATATTATTATTTTTCAGGGCCATAACAACAGCTCCAACCAATTACACATGGAAAACATCTCGAATTACATCCGTAGAACCATTTCAATTCCTCAAATTCCCGATTCATAGAAAGCGCTTCGCGATGTATGAGATTGAGTAGGAAGAAACATAGGCATAAGCCTCAAAGGAATCAAATCGCACGATGAGGAACCAACAAGGGAAGTACTCCTAACAGCCCTGTAGCATCTCGAAGATAAGTACAGACGTCTCCGTACCGATCCACAAGACTCTACTAGACTTGATCATGACTCGTGAGACCTAAGGGAACCTAGAGCTCTGATACCATATTGTCACGACCTCAAATCCATAAGGTCGTGATGGCGCCGGACATCATTGTCAGGCAAGCCAATCATCGAATAGTTAAGTGAAATTGTCCTGTTTTAGCATTTATGAAAATCATTACCTTGCACTTTAATACATAATAACTCAATAAAATCTGTTAAGTAAATACAATGGTTTAAATATTCTATTTTAGCAAATATATCCCAAACACATCCCAGAACCTGGTGTCACAAGTACATGAGCAATTTCTAAGAATTTTACAATTTCTACAAAGCTTGTCCGAAATACAATTGGACTAGGATATTAAAATAAAATAATACAATACGAGGGAGACTCTGTCAGCTGCTGATCGCCTCCGGATAATGCAGCTCGCCTAAGTCTCCAAACTAGCCACATCGTTGTGAAGGTACCTGTGCAATAAAAATGCATAGCAAGTGTAGCATGAGTACGTAAACAACGTATACTCAGTAAGTCGCCCGCCTAACCTCAGAGAGGTAGTGACGAGAGGTTGAATTAGACACTTTCTAGAGGTCAATTTAGTATATTTAAGTGAGACGCTAAGCATGAATGTCATAGACAATTTATTAAGATCAGGAATAAATAATATCAACTTCTTCCACATTTAACACTTTAAATCTTCGTCATTTCAGTTGAAAATTTAAATCATAATCCGGGATAAGAAACATTAGAATTATTTCACATTTTACACATCAATTCTCCTTCCTCATAACTGGCTATTAAAACTTCCTTAGGTCGATAAACATGTATAAATCACAGCAAATACGCAGTAAATATCGTGCGCAAGCAATGCCGAGGGTGGACGGCCCGAGCCAACATAAACATAAACTGTGCACTGCCGAGGGTCGAATGGCTCGAACCATAGATGCATCTATTTTTCCCGCTCGCGAATCAATCATGCGACGCTGTCAACATAATAATAATAATAAGGCTAACCTGCTCGCGAATCATACCTGCGACTCAGGTGCTCATATGTACACGTATTCACATAATAAATCCGCATTTTTATCAAGAAAACAACTTCTCATGAAATGATAAAAATCCTCTTAAAGGAACACGAAAAATTGCATGTAAATCTCTGTTTTGAAACTCATTTGCCAAGGTTAATAATATTCAATAATATAACCTTATCAGGAATACAATTATCAATGGAGGAATTAATTCTCTTTTTAGTTTATTAAGAAAATGAACTCTGGTCTTCTTAGGTATTCAATTACTATTTTGATCATATTAGCGGTCTAATATTACTGGAAAGATCACAAGTACACAAGTAAGGCATGCTAGTGGGTCCTAAACTACCCGAACATAAGCATAATAGTAGCTGCGCACGGACTTCCGTCACCTCGTGCGTAAGTATACCCCGAAGATAATAGCACATATTTAATTAGTTCACCTAGGGGTACAATTCCCCCTCACAAAGTTAGAAAGGAGAGTTACCTCGCTCTGAAATACCATAACCGGCTTCCAAGCCCTTCCGACGACTCCAATGGATGCACAACGTCCCAAAACTACCAAATAACGGGCAAAGCAATGAAAATTCACTCTAATACTCGTAACAAATTCAAATTATATAATTTCCAAACTCTGCTCAATGAATTGACCAGAATGCCCTCGGGCCCACGTGCCCGGATTCCGATATTTCTCGAAGATTAACTCTATCCATAGCTTTACTAGTTCAAATATACAATTTACTCAACTATTCATGCTCAATTCGTGGCTAAAATCCAAATTATCAAATTTCTAGGTTTTCTTCAAAATTCCCAATTTCCCCACAATTTTCATGTTTTAATCCATGCATATACCTTGTATTTAACTTGAGATGAGAAGGCATCACTTACCTATTGATGCTTGATGAAAATAACCCTTTGAAATCCTCCAAAATCGCCCCAACCATGAGAAATATATGAGAGAAATGGCAGAAACCCGTTTAAAATAGAACACTGCCCAGCACTGCCCCTCTAAGCGATCGCATGAAGGCCTTTGCGATCGCATAGGCCAAACTTTCTGCCCCTTTGAATCCTTATGTGCGTTCGCACAAGCATGCCTGTGATCGCACATGCCTTTTCCAGCTCCCTCCAAATTCCTTCTCCGCGATCGCAGCTTCAACCATGTGTTCGCACAGGCCAACCCAGCAGCCCCCAGGTGCACTGTGCGATCGCACACCCCTTCACGCGATCGCACAGACCAAAAATCCAACCTTCAAATTTCCTTCTTCACGATCACACAACAACAGCCGTGGTCGCATTTCACACCAGATACACCTGCAAACAGCAGCAGCAAATCACTCAAAAATGACCCGAAACACACCCGAGGCCCCCGGGACCCCGTCCCATCACACGACTCAGTCCCATAACATGCCACGGACTTTATCGATGCTTCAAATCACATTGAACAACGCCGAAATCACGAATCGCACTAAAGTTCAAACTTTATGAACTTTGAAATTTTAAACCTCCACATGCAATGTCGAAGCCTATCAAAGCACGTCCAATTGACCTCAAATTTTGCACACAAGTCATATTTGACATTATAGACCTGCTCCAACTTCTGAAATCGCATTCCGACCCCGATATCAAAATTTTCAGTTCCGGTCGGATTTCTCAAAAACCTTCAAATTTCTATCTTTAGCCAAATGACTTCAAAATGACCTACGGACATCCGAATTCACTTCTGATCGCGCTTCCAACTCCAGAACCACCATACGGAGCTATTCCCAGGCTCGGAATCCCAAACGGACTTCAATATCACTAAAATGCGCTTCAAGCCAAACTTAGAAAATTTCTTCAAAAATGCTGACTTCCACAATATACGTCGAAACACTCTCGGGTTATCCAAAGCCCGATCCGGACATACGTCCAAGTCCGAAATCATCATACGAACCTACAGGAACCTTCAAATCCCAATTCGGAGGTCGTTTACTCACAATTTCAATCTTAATCAATTCTCCAACTTAAGGCTTATGAAATGAGAATTTTCTTTCCAAATTAACTCTAGACTTCCCGAAATTCAATTCCGACCACACCTACAAGTCGTAATACCTGAAACGGAGCTGCTCATGACCTCAAACTTCTGAACAACATGCTAGAGCTCAAAACGACAGGTCGGGTCATTACATTACATATTATTTTTTTTTCAATAATTAAATATGCTGATTATTGTTAGCCTAAAATCATGAAAAACCATATTTTTCCAAGTAAATTAAATGATGACCATAATACATTTTCAGGCCCAAAACCAGTGGGTTTATGAAATTGTGTTCTATTTTTTTTTACAATATAAATTGAGTTGATCAATGCCTCACACTTTAAGATTTTCGAAATACAAATAAGTTTAAAAACCTACATTCCGAAAATAAAGACTTAGGCGAATCAGTCGGGAGATTGTCCAAAATTTAATTCGTTTTATTCAAAGCTCTTTCTATTTTTGATAAACAAAATATAGGCAAACTTTGTGAAGGTCATTGTAAATTTTATTTGAAATTCCTTCAGAAACATGTATTGGGCTAGAGTTCACTTTGACTCATTATCATCAGGCCCAAATTTTATCTTTTGAATTCATTTATTTGTCCACAAATGGATATTGGGCCAGAGTCATTTGGACTCATTACTAGGCCCAAACCCTTTTTGAATCAAATATGTTTGAACGATTAAATGCTAAATTGGGTCAGAGTCCAATTGGACTCAAACAGGCCCAAATTCTTTTCTAATTAATTCAGTAGTATAGTCTAAACAATGGATAACATAATCATGGGCCAGAGTCCACTTGGACTCAGTCCTTATCAGGCCTCAAACTTCTAAAAATCTAGGCCTCATAGGCAGTTTGTAGATAAGACGCCCTATTAGATACAAACAAAGTCACATTAGTATTAAACCTTTACACCTAGATATATGACATATGATTAGAGACGTAAGCATGAATTTAAGTACTCATAATCAAATTAATGATTACAATTATGTATATACATGCGTGACATAGTTGTGATACCAAATAAACCAAGGCACATGTTCGCGTGACCATGGTCAAACACTCTTAGTAAATAAAACGCCTTAATCAAATACTCGTAGAAATACTTTTAGGTGCGAATTTTAAAATACTATCGTGATTGCGTACATGTTCGCATGACGTGATCTCGATTTCAAATAAATCCAAGGTACGGGTTTGCGCGACTTTGGCTATTTTTTCTTAAATAAACCAAATGTCGTGAATTGTGCACATGTACACGTGACATGATTTTCGACACACCCAAACTAAATGGTTATATGTACACGTAACTCGCATTAAGGTAATCCTTTAAACAAATCAAGTGATTAATAGCGGTAAAAGGTAAGAATAAACATAGGTCCTAAAATGAGTAATTAGAAAAAATAAGCCAAGTATAAATCATTAAGCGACCGTGCTAGAACCACGAAACTCGGGAGTGCCTAACACCTTCTCCCAGATTAACAGAATTTCTTACCTAGTTTTTCTGGTTTCGCGGACTTTAAACGAAGTCAAATTTTTCTCGATTTGGGATTTTAAAATAAACCGGTGACTTGGGACACCATAAATATTCCAAGTGGCGACTCTGAAATAAATAAATAAATAATCCTTTTTCGATTAATGTCACTTAAATTGGAAAACTCCTTATATCCCACCCTATCGGGAAAAAGGAGGTGTGACACCTATTATTGGGTCCTGTGGGGGTCTGACATCCATCGAGCACTTGTAAAGTGTTGAGGGGCAGTTGAGAATATATCTCTTCTCTAGCATCTCCCTGCATAGATGAACTTTTACCTCGTTTAGGCTTGAAAAATCTACTATTTGTTCTGAGTCCAGCAAGTTCATTTTTTCTGCATCCTCTATTTGTTGGTCTTCTAATTCCGGAGCATTGAGAGATGGTTGTTGTTGAGGTGCATTTTGTGGAGCATGGGGAGGGACATTTGGTGGTGAATGTGGTGGAGCATTGTTTGCATGAGGTGGAGCAAGGGTTTGAGCATTTGTCTAGGGTTGGGCATTGTAGATTGATGTGGTCCATGGAATGAATATTGGGTTCATGTTTGAGATCTATCCCGGGGGGAAAGACTGTAAGATCCACTTGCATGTTTTGAGTTTGGAGTGGATTAAAGTGTGGTAGCAGACTCCATTGAGTCCTCATTGACTGTGCTATATTTGAGTTCATTGATGGAGCCAGTGGGTGCAGTATGTTATTCAACTAGACATAATTGAGATAATTGCTCATGGCCTTGTGCATCCCTCCAATACTAGTTAAGCAAGAAAGTGAGAGTTTTGGAGTACTATCACAGTTTCTTGTCCATCTAGTATCATGTTGAATGATGTTGCATGGCCCATTAGACCTTGTTCTATCCAAGAAAAGGGTTAGTGGTCTTCAGGTAGTGGAGGTTGTATAAATAAGAGTTGGTTGCCCCTTTGTGGAGTCTGAGGTAGTGGTGGATTTGACATTGCGTGGACTCGCTGGTGTCGTAGAATTTGGATTAGGCGATATATCCTTCGTTGAGTTACTGGAATTATTGGCATTGTTAATGGGAGAATATTGATTTATATTGTAGTAGTTTAGGGTGTTTTAGGGAAAAGATGGTAGGTTACTAGTGGGTATAGGTATCCCTTGTTATTAACTCTAATTTCATGTCTTTAGGATTGCTTGTGGAGATGGTTTTGGAAAGATTTTTCCCTTAGCACATGGTTATCCTCATTGGACATTCGTGGACTAATGGTATTTTCTTGGGAAAGGTGTTGAGGTTGCTTATTGACGTTCATGCAAGAAAAATTCTCATTAGTGGAAGTAATTTAGTTGACGGGAGTGCTTTGGCAGTTTTTGGAAATTGTATTAGGCGTGTTAGCAGAGTTAATTAGGTAATTATCGTTTCTAGGTAGGGGATAATTGGATTGCATGCAAGTTAATTGGTTATTTTTTGTAAAAGCCACATGGTCATTCAGGCTAGCAAATGGGGCCACGTCTAATGATATGCATTCAATCTCATTAGCAATAGGTATGGTGTTATCACTTTCTCCTACTTCTGGCGGATTAACCAAGGCAGCAAATTTGTTTTCAGTGGCAGCATAGATCTTAGGCTTTGCATTTTTTGCTAAGATTTTGTTAGAGGAAATCTTATTGATTACATTATAATCAAAATTTTGTCCATTGATTTAGCATTTAAAGAGAGAGAGGGAGAGTTACATGGCGTGCTTGTACTGGGATTTTGGAACTTACCTGATTGTTGGGGTGGTTCCTTGATTCTGTGATTTGCATTCTTCTTTTTGGAAACCGTCTGCCAAACATCTTCTTTAACCGTCTGCAAGACATCTTCTTTAATACCTAGGATTTCATTTTGTGCCTCTAGTTAGCAGCCGATTCCATGTGAGTGGTTGTTGGAATATTAATTGTAACCTTGTATTGATATTTGGACTGAGCATGAACTAGTCTTCCACATTGTTTACATAGAAAATTCTCTCCTTCATAAAGAATAAGTTGCTTGTGTTGGCCAATGAAGACAAAGAGAATGACTGGTACTTCCCAATGGCATTTCAATGCATATTCTTGCATATCTTTCTCTTAGGGTTGAGGATGTATATGCATCAATTTTAATAGCTTATCAATTTCGTTTCCAACTTTTTTCAGAACTAAGCCATCATAAAACTCGGTTGGTAGTTAAGGCAAGCGTACCCAAACAACTGGTTGAGAGACTTTTGCTTCTGATGCTATAAAATTTGGTTCTCATTTTGGGACTGATAGGAAATGACCAAATATGAACCAGGGGCCATAGTGCAAGGCTCTCAACATGCTTTCTTCGTAATTGAATTTAGTGATGAAGTAATCAAACCCTAAATCAATTAGTGAAATTTTTTTCTTAATTTTCCATAGTTCTTGGATCGTTATTTTGAGGAGGTGATGTTGAATTCTCCTCCCTTGAAGCTTGATGATGGTCGAAAATTTCCATGGCTGGTAGATCCGCTGAAAATCTTCTTGAGATAGTTGAACTTGTCGTTCGTTATTAGCTGGGAGCAGTTGAATGTCTTGCCCGTTGTTTTGAAGGTTGGATGTGTAATGCACACTTGTGTCAATGAGTATATTAATTGACGCATTATGTTCACCCGCTACTAACTTTTCTTTAAAGCTTGGGATAGTAAGGCTGCTTCCTTTGTAGTTTGATCGGTAGCAATATCCGGTGGTTTAGGGGGATTAGATGAACTTGGTTGAGTTCTTGCATGACTAGTAGGTTTTCTCAGTTGTTTCTAGGGAAAGAACTGACTGTATGCTTTTTTCTCTAAGTCACAGCTTTTAACACTATGTAAAACATTGGGAACTTAGAAATACAAAGTTTTCTTGGTGTGTCTAGAGAAAATTTGGAGTCACTGGAAATCAGATTAACTCAGGCGTGAATCAATCGAACCAAAAGCTCACAACACAAGGAATACTAATTAATTAGACGCTATGCTCGAAAAAAAAAAATTAAATAAGTTAAAGAAATTATATATGTCATATGTTATTCTTTAATCCTTTTTAAATCTGGAATAAATTATACTCAACTTATGTGCGTTTGTTTAGTATTTAATTGGACATGTTTTCTTGTGATGATTTTTCTTTTATTGTTCTAATACATATGTTTTGCCTCCTGGAGATCTAATAATTGAGAAGGTCATTTACTTCCTATTGTCTTTTCCGCATTTATCATTGTTACTTGGACCTTGGTTTTTTCTTTTTTTGTCCTCAAAATCTTAAAGAAAAAAAAAGGAAAACTGTTTTTTCCTTAACATGCCTTACAATTGTGTATGCAAAAATTTGTCAAATAGTTGTCACTATTTCGCCTATCGTAGATTTTTTTTCCGTAACTGTTAGGGAGGACAATATGTAATCAGAATTGTGGGAATACACTAGATATGTTATTGTTGTTATGGACAATTATTTAAGCTCGACTTATGGCATGTTTGGCCAAGCTGGAAAAATATGCTTATTTTTTAGAAGTGTTTTTTTCAAAAGTGTTTTTAAAAAAGTACTTTTAGTGAGAAGCAGTTTGTGTTTGGCTGATAAATTTGAAAAGCACTTTTAAATAGCAATTAGTGTTTGCCAAACTGTTAAAAGACAATTCTAAGTGTATTTTTCTCAAAAATACTTTTCAAAAAGTACTTCTGAGACGAAACTATTTATATTCTGCTTCTCAAAAATTACTTCTACTCAAAATCACTTTTTTCCTTCAAAAAGCTTGTGAACACCTTAACTTTAACAAAAAAAATTACTTTTGACCAAGAAAAAAACTTGGTCTGAGACGGGCTATTAATTTGTTACATTTTGGTACTTCGTCGGTTAAAAAAGGGTGCGGAACCCAAGTAGGTCATTTTTGTACAAGTAGAACGAAAATAGGTCCAAAAAAAAAACTAAGAACGGATCTATGTATAACGCCATAGTAT
>ML401223.1:0-88469 GCA_005239525.1 Nicotiana knightiana
TCCACTGTTTTATTGTATAGAGCTACATTTAGTACAGAGCTTGTGACTATAGTGACATTCCGGGTGTTGGGAAGTGAAAGTGTATATGCTGAGCAGCTATGCTATTCTACTTGAGTTCTTTTCTATCTTTATTTTGTTGATTCTATCATTTTCAGCAAATTTTAGGCTTACCTAGTCGTAGAGACTAGGTACCATCACGATACCTTTCCGAGGGTAAAAATGGGTCGTGACATCAAATATCCAGATGTTTTCTAAATTTCTTTATACTGTGGTTCTTAAAGAGAAATTCCTGCAGCTGGAGACGATGGACGCTCCGGTGAGTGACTCGCAGTAAATGGGTATATTGTTCTCTTTCCAGTGTGTGACTCACCGTTGGTATTAGTTAAAACGAAGCCAATAATAAATTGAGAGAGCAAAGTGATGGTGGCCGGAAATTTAATTTAGAGAGCAAAGTGATGGTGGCCGTATGAATTGTTTTCTTTAATCTAATTTCTAGGTCTGAGAGGGTATAACATTATCGCGGGAGAGAATTTAGAGGAAAAATTAGAATATGGAGGGAATACCAAAAGTAAAATAACTTTACCTCCTATATTCTTGAATCGCCACTAAAACTATAATATTTACCGATTAATATCCATTGGCCGCTAATATTTGCCTTCCGCGAATAAATTAGCGGCAATTAATCTATTGCCGCTAAAGCCCCTTTTTGTTGTAGTGACACTTCAATTAAATCTGGTACCTATTGAACACTCAACCTCAAAAAGATTGTATTTATTGAACACAATTTGTTGACATGGCATAGTTTGAGCATCACACATCCATGAGAGAGTGAAAAGAAATTGTAATTTTTTTAGTTTTAATTTTCTCTTCTCTCCTTCATCTGATTTTTCTACCCATCATCTCTACCGTGACACAACCACTACCGCTTTCATTCCTATTGGTTCACTACTATCAAAACTACTTTAAACGATTATATTAGTGATCAAACATTAGACAACTAATATGCATCATAAGAATCATGTCACCAAAAATTTCACATAGCACTAAAAGTACTGAAAGAACAAAGAAAGAGTTAGTCCCTTTGGCATAGCAATTGCTTTCAAAAATGAATCGTGAATCTATGAATTAATACACGGACAGAGACAAACTATTCAGCAATTGATAGCAGCTAAAGAAAATTCAAAGAAGAAATGAGAAATTCTAAAGAACAAGGTCACAAAATTGCTCTTGAACAGATCTCTACAGTACTCGAGTTTGAGTTCAATGTTCTAAGAGAGAAGAAGAGAAGATATTATTGATGGAAATCAAATCACAAATTATTACAATGCTCTGCACTGCCTTATATCTACTTTGGTGGAAAAATAGAAAAATGGAGGGAAAGTTAGTTATAAATAACTCAGGAAATCTCACATGTGTCAACTACTTTCTAATTAACTTGACAGCTGGAATTTACAACTAATACTGGAATTAACAACTGAAAGAAATCAACTCAATTATTATGCATTTTATTCTGGATCAAATCAACACTCCCCCTTCAAACAATCCTTGTCCTGAAGGATTAAAAGCTGGAATTCCTGCCAATCTTCCCATGTACTATCTTCAAGTGCTGCATCAACTATTTCACTAGAATTGGGGATGTAGCTTTACCATTCTTGGGACTAAATCTTCTATCCTAGATAGCTTCTCGTTCTAGTAACATATGACCATTCTCAGCATGAACAATAGGAAGAATTGGTGAAACTGGATGATTACCAAGCTTCTTCTTAAGCTGAGATATGTGGAAAGTGGAATGGATTTTTGAGTGAGCATGTAGAGACAATGTATAAGCTATTGGTCCCACCTTTTGAGTGACTTGAAAAGGGCCATAGAACTTGGATGAAAGCTTCTGAAATGAATGAATTTTTAAGGATAGTTGTCTATAGGGTTGCAGTTTAACTTAAACCAAGTCTCCCACCTTATAGTTCCTATCAATTCTACCTTTATCTGCTTGGGATTTCATTCTATTATGGGCTCTCAACAAGTGGAACTTGACTGTCTTCAATGTGGCCTCCCTTGCATGTAGGCTTCTGCCTACCATTTCCAATTGAGAGTCAAGTGGCATGTAGGGTAATAGAGGGGGTGGTTTCTGACCAACAACAACCTCATAAGGTGTCATCTTGATAGCTAAGTGATAGACAATATTGTACCACCACTCTGCCAAGGGTAACCACTGGGGCCATTCTTGAGGTCTATCACTTATTATGCATCTCAGATAACACTCCAAACATCGATTTAACACCTCAGTTTGCTAATCTGTCTGAGGGTGATACGTAATAGAATTAAGCAACGACACCTTCTGCAATTTAAACAACTTCTTCCAAAATTTGTTGGTGAAGACCACATCTCTAGTAGACACCACAGATTTAGGCATACCATGGAGTTTTAAAACATTATCCATGAATACCTGGGCCACCTCCAATGCAGTGTAAGGATGTTTTAAAGCCATGAAATGAGAAGCTTTACTCAGCCTGTCAACTACTACAAAAATAACCTCCTTGCCTTTGGCCTGTGGTAACCCCTCAATGAAATTCATGGAAAGATCTTTCCATACCTTGCCAGGAATAGGTAATGGTTGTAGCAAACCTTGGTATGCTACATTCTCATTTTTGCATCTTTGACAGGTGTCACACTCTCTTACAAAAGTGTAGACTATTTGCTTCATTTTCTTCCAATAAAAATCTTGCTTGAGCCTGCTCAAAGTAGCAGAAACACAAGAATGTCCTCCAATTGAAGTGTTTTGGTAATAAGCTACCAGCTTCCTTCTCAACTCCTCATTGTGGCCCACCATAATTCTTCCTTTCCTACTCATAATGCTATCCCGGTATTTGTAGTATAATTTGGTTGGTGCAGAGTTTTGCAAATTCTGGATAAGCACCTATAGAATAGGATCTTGTAACCAGGATTATTTGACTTTCTCTAACAAATACACCTGAACTCTAGAGATACTGCAAAGTTGATTTGGTTCCTCTTTTCTTGACAAAGCATCTACAAAAATGTTGTATTTCCCTTTCTTATAGGAAATAATATAGTCATATCCCTTTGACTAACCGCTTTTTTTGGCTAGGTGTTGTTGTCCTCTGATCCAACAAATACTTGAGGATCTGATGATCAGTCTTGATGATGAAGTGTCTGCCCAACAAATACGGCCTCCATTTCTGCACTGCACTCACCAATGCAAACAGTTCTCTCTCATTTACTAATAAGACCTTGTTCTTTCCAGATAGTCCCTTGCTAAAGAAGGATATAGGTCTGCCTTCTTGAGTAAGTATTACACCAGTACCATCTCTTGAAGCATCAATCTCCACAATGAATTCCTTAGAGAAATCTGGGAATGCCAAGACAGGAGCTGAAGTCATCAATTTCTTTAATTCCTCAAATGCTTGTGTTGCAGTGTCATCCCATGCAAAGTTCCGCTTCTTTAAGAGATAGGTTAAGGGTCTAGCAATGGCCCCATATCCTTTAGAATGTCTGTAATAACCAGTAAGCCCTAGGAATCCCCTGAGTGATTTGATAGAAGAATGTTGAGGCCAGCTGAGTACTGTTGTTATCTTCTGACCATCCATTGAAACTCTTTGTTTAGAGATTACATGCCCCAGATAATCTACTTGAGTTTCACCAAAAGCACATTTACTTTGTTTAACAAATAGTGTATTAATTTTCAAAACCTCAAAGGTTTTCTCCAAGTGTATCAAGTGATCACCCCAAGAAGAGTTGTACACCAGTATATCGTCAAAGAAAATAAGGGAGGAAGATATGGTTCATCAAGCTCTGAAAAGTAGAAGGGGCATTGTTTAAGCCTAAAGGCATTACCAAGAATTCAAAATGACCATGGTGGGTTCTAAAAGAAGTTTTTGGAATATTAGGTTCCCGTATCCTAATTTGATGGTAGCCTAACCTCAAATTCAGTTTAGAGAAAAATTTGGCACCATAGAGTTCATCTAACGGTTCTTTAATGACTGGTATAGGAAATTTGTCTTTGGCTGTGTAGTTGTTAAGCTCCCTATAATCAACACACATTCTCCAGCTCCCATCCTTTTTCTTCACCATAATAATAGGTGAAGAGTAAGGGGTTGTATTGTTCCTTATTACTCCAGCAATCTTAAACTCTTCAATCATCTTCACAATCTCCTTATTCTGTATAGCTGGGTATATGTAAGGTCTAATGTTGATGGGGGAGGTGCCTTCATTCAATACAATCCTATGATCATGTTGTTTAGGTGGTGGTAGGATCTTAGGAACACCAAAAAAGTCACTATATTTCTGCAATACCTCTTGCAATCCTGACTTGTCCTCCACTATTTCTATCTGAGCTTGCAATTTTCAAAAACTAGCCCCAGGTTCAGGGCTTGTAGCAAACAATCCTACTGTCATCATAGAAAACTCTGCATGTTTAGCTAAGAGTTTATCCATCTTTACCTGTTCTACCAACTTCATAGAAGGAGGTTGTATACCCCTCAATGAAACCTTTTGTCCCTTATATGTAAACTCCATTTTAACTTCCTAAAATTCCATAGGATATCTCCCAGTGTGATCAACCATTGCACCTCTAGAACCATATTGCAGCCACCCAAAGGTAAGGTCAACATGTCAGACATAAACTGAGTCCCTTGCGTTTTCCAAAGGAAACCTTTGCAGATGAAGTTGATGTTCATTCTGTTTCCATCAGCTACTGACACAACAGTAATATGGATCCTATTTAAGTAAAATCCCAATCTATTTGCAGTGTTGAGGTCCATAAAGTTGTGAGTGCTACCTGTGTCAATCAGGATCTTGATAGCCTTCCGTTTCATTGAACCTGTAACCCTCATAGTTCTAAACATTGTGCTAAATTCTTGGGCACCAATCATTGCTGAACTGAAACATGAGGTAAGATGGCTCCTTCATTGTCAACCTCAAATTCTAATCCTTCCATACACAAGAATTTAGAGGGATCAAGCATTACATCTCCCGCATCACCCCCATACCCCTACCCATTCTGGATCCTCCATCTCAATAGAGAATAAATGTCTCCTTTTTGAAAACACATGTCCAGGGACATATTTTTCATCACAATAAAAACATAACCCTTTAGCCCTCTTATCCTCCATTTCATTGGGACTCAGAATCTTTGGATATTTATAAATTAGTTTAGCAGCTCCAGTAAAAGAGTTCATGGCCTTTTGGATGGATAAATTTGGTTTAGAAAAAGGTTGGTTGTTGTAATAACTGGTGTTAGCAGGGAGATATCTCTGGGTTGGTCTGGGATTGGAAAGAATTGGGGTACTTTTTGAGGTTTGTTTCTGGATGGTTAGTGTTTGTTCTTGAATTTTGGCTCAACTGATTACCTTCTGTAAGGATCGAGGGGAAAACATCTTTACAGGCAACCCTATTTCGGGTTTAACACCTCTCAAAAAATAACTAACAACATACTCCTTATTTAATTCTACTCTAGTTAATAATTCATCAAACAAATCCACATAAATTTGTACAGAGTTTACCTGCTTGAGATCCTTCAAATCTCTCATTGGATCATGAAATAACTCTCTGAACCAAACCTTGCGTACAAACATCTCACTTAGTTTTCCCAGATAGGCAACTCCCTCGTCAGTCTAGTCTTCATAAAAATTGATGCTATTGAAGAGCCTTGCCTCCCGGTCTACACGAAGCCAATTTCACCTTAGATGCTTCTGGGGTTTCATCTACTTCAAAGAACTGCTCACACTGATACAACCAATCGCATAATCAGTCCCATTAAATTTTGGAAATTCCAGTTGATTCCTCCTAGTAGGCAACTAATACTCTTCTTCTCGACGACCTCTTGCAGCTGCAGTTGCAGTCTCGTCCTCCATTATGGGATTCACATGTGGTCGTTGATTCTCCATATTAATCAAGAAGATTCTCTTAAACTCTTTCATTGATTGTGCAAGCTTCTCGTCCATGTTCCTCCATAATTCCTCCATTGTTCCTGTGATACCTTCAAAAGATCCTCGAAGACCATCGAGATCTCTTCGAAGCTCTTGTATTCTAGTGCTATGTTCCCCCATTCTCGCTTCCCACAGATCCAAGGATCGTGAACTCTGATACCAATGATAGCAGCTAAAGAAAATTCAGAGAAGAAATAAGAAATCCTAAAGAGCAAGGTCACATAATTGCTCTTGAATAGATCTCTACTGTACTCGAGTTTGAGTTCTATGTTTAGAGAGAGAAGAAGAGAAGATATTATTGATGGAAATCAAATCACAAAACATTACAATGCTCTGCACCGCCTTATATCTACTTTGGGGGGAAACAGAAAAAGGGAAGGAAAGTTAGTTATAACTAACTCGGGCAATCTCACATGTGTCAACTACTTTCTAACTAACTTGACACCTGGAATTTACAACTAATACTGGAATTAACAACTAAAAAGAAATCAACTCAATTATTAAGCATTTTATTCTTGATCATATCAGCAGTTATGAGTTGTGATCGGACCGACGGACGGAGATCTCGAACAGAATCATCACCTTAAAAGTTGTGATCGAAGAGTGTGTGTGGAGAGACTATTTCTTTGCGTGAGGTATGGGGGAAATTTATGTGCAGGTGTTGGTGTAAATTTGACGCAGTGAGTAAATTTTCTGTGTAAGATATTTGAGTGGAGGAAGGTTATTCGAATTGTATGATTTGTTGAGAAGACGGAGGGGGGGACGACGATGGTAGTTGCCGGCAGACATGGGGCTTCTTCATTCTTTCTTTTCTTCATCCAGATTTTGACTCTTAATGTCTCCTTGTTGACATGTCTTTTTTCTATTGGTCTTGTTTTTCAATTATATAGCAAGTAATTTTCACGCTCCGGACATGATTTAGGATTATTAAATTTGTGCTAGATATTACACGTTTGGTGAATTGGAGTGCTTAATAGGTACTTGCTTCATTTAAAGTGTTTACATGAAAATTGGAGTCAATTTAAAGGTATTGTTTATGTATTTGACCTAAAAAATATGACACGTGACGCTTCATAACACTCCCTTGTGGTTTACTTTCGTATATATTTTGATTTTTTTTGTAACAACTCGAAGCCATGGGAACATATCGTGCTCATAGATTTTGTGTTTGTTATTGAATTGCTTGATACTCTAACATTGGCTCTTCTGCTAGTTCAAAAAAGTATTTATAAAATTCGCTAAACAGCTGAGTATAAATTAATAAAGGCAAGATAACTAAATCATATTTTTTACATTAATATTAATGGCTTATGGAATCACAGCCCTTCGGCTGACAGTAGTTGGTATTGGAAGAGGCTACATAAACTGAAGTTGGGCATGGTGAGCTGGTATAAAAATGGAAGATATTGTTTCATTGCAAATGGGAATACTCAGTGATACAAGAATATCTGAAACTGACGGGTGACACATCAAGAATGAAGATTGCAGATTTATTTTGAAGTGTCATGTCATTAGGGGCATGTGCATAATTTTTTATAAGCGATGTCAACATTTAAAAATATGATCAAATAAATCAACTATTGTAATGACATCATATAAAAAAATAAAACACAAACTATAATACATGAATAAAGCACAATTAAGTACTTTACTATAATTCTACTAAACAAGTTTCGCTTTTATAAATGTATTACAATAGTCTCGTTAGAATTTATACTAATTTATTTACCAATAAATCATATGGATCGCTTCCAACGAGGGTCAGGGAGTAAATTAGAAGAACTCCAGTCCTGGCTAGTTACTAACCTCTACAGTAATCCTTAAACCACGATGCTCCTCACAACCCTTCAACGGCCACCTGCCTAAACGGGTTTACAAGCATCACCGGTTAAGTTGGCCTAACCAAGGTTTACTGTCGAAATTAGCAACTGTCTGGTCTATATAGTTCTTAACCTAAAACCTCATTGGGGTTATACAGTAGGCTTTTTAATAACAAAACATGCTTTGTAAATAACCTTCGAATACTAAGTCTAACACTTGCCTGTTTAGCCTATCATTTAGGCTAACAGTAAAAAAATAAGATGAAAGATAAGAACAATACCGGAGACCTTCGATCTTGGGGCCAAAACCTTCCTCTACTTATTATAAACCAATTTAAAGTATTCAAGAGGGGTTCTTTACAAGATTAGAGAAAAGCTAGTGAGAAGGGAGAGCGTTGACTAATGCCTGCCTCCTCCAAAAACTCAAATGATCCTTATATAATGAATCGATCTACAAACAAACAAAACTAAAAAGAATTGCCGACAAAATAATTACAATAATGGCCGAAAGAAAATTCTACATTATTACAAACGGACAAACTACTTTATAAAAGTAGATTCCTTTCAATAATGGAGGGGCCCGTTACTTTTATGACATTACAAACAGACAAACTACTTTATAAAAGTAGATTCTCTTTACTAATGGATGGGTCCGTTACTTTATGATATTTATCTTTATTATCCCAATAACTCATCCTATGGGGCCTTCTTGTCTTATTCATGCTTCATGTTTTTCCTTTTCCTTTGTTGTCTTTAACAGAAGATTCTTTTGTTACTTCCTTTAATTTTTCAAGGAAATCCTCTATTTCATCAATATTTATCTCTGTGTCCGAGGTACTTTGTGCTTTTCCTGCTGCACAGGTTTCTCCATCTGAAGTATTTCCTATGGAGGTCATAAAGATACCATCTCCAATTCTTATTTCAAAATTTCTTGCAAGATCTTTCTTTATTTCCTCTAAATATGAAGCGAGAATTTCTTGCTTGGATATAGCTCCTTTCTTCATTTGAAGTTTTCTGGTAATTTGTTGGAAGGGGCTCATTTCTCCTTCACAAGTATTGACTTTCTCTTGTTTGGCATAGAGATCAAATTTTTCTTGGATTTGCTGAATTAATTCTTCACCAAATAGTTGTCCTTGCTGGTTCGTCTGGACTAATTTATTCCAGAATTTATTATAAACAACTCTTTGAAGGCAAGGAATTCCTTCACTAGTATGACCAGTTTCCACATCCCATTTCATTATCCATGGAATGGAAAATTCAATGAAAAAATACATGGTTGCAATGCCATCATAAAAGATATTATATTTTTGGAGGGAGGTAATTTTGGCAGATATTTCTACCCATTGAGTATATAAACTCTTGAATAAAGGGGGAAGTATTTTCAATGATGGACCATATAATTTTCACCATTTGAAGAACCAATTTGGAATTTGCTCGTTGTTCATATTAGAACACGGTTTGATAAACCATGAGTGTCTCCTATTAGGATTCTCATAAAGAAAAGTTTTATTAAAACTTTTAACATAGTCCCAATAATTAAATTTAACTGAGACTTTCTGGTCAGGATGATCATATTCTCGATCCTTGAGGTTACTAATACCCCATTCATATGAAGCTATTACCTTCTTGATAATGATTTTCGAAAAACTATAAGCTTTTCTTGTATTTGCAGGATAAAAGTGCTGAATCTCAGCTGATCCTGTTTTTGAGAGTATAATCTCATAGTGCATCCTGTATTTATAAGCAGGAGTAGCGTATGACGCTGTATCAAAATACCTGGCCATTAATTGTCATGGGTTATCTTTCCATTTTAGGTCGGTTTGTTCCAAAATAATTATTAACTCTTTTGTACCCTTTCGGTTATAAACCTCAAGGTTTTCATTATTGTCCTCTGATATAACTAAGGAGTAGGTTGGCACATTAAATTATGAACCTTCATTTTTCTTGGATTGTACATAATCTATAAATTCCTTGTGTAACGGATGATCGGTATTACCTCCTGCTATGTTAGCAGCAATTAGCTTTTGGTTTCCCATTTGAGCGAGAATATTATTCTCTCTACTATTAGTAGATACTCTTCCTCTTCCTCGTTGCCGAGGAGGTCTGTATGTAGGCCTCATTATCGAAAAGGTGAGAAGAGAACTTATTAGTTCAAATATTCTCTTGTAAGAAAATCAGGAAGGGTATTATCAGACCATTTTTTGTATAATATTTCGAAATCAAAAGGGGCTAATAAAGCTTGCCACCTTGCAAACATTTGTTTGGAAACATCATGTTTAAAATCTTTATTAAAGATAAACTTTGCAGCTTGACAATCAATTTTTATCAAAAACTTCTGATTGTATAAATCAGTTTGGAATTTCATAATCCATTTAACTATAGCAACAATTTCTTTAGCTACAGTTGCATAATTTCTCTGGGATTCATTCCATTTTCCAGAATAAAATTGAACAAGATATTCTTGTTTATCTAATGGAGAACATTGTTTCAATATTCCCCCATAACCAATATCAGAGGCATCGGCTTCCACAACCTTTGCCCAAGTGGGATTAGCTAAAGCTAAGCATGGAAGGTTATGAACCTTCTACTTAATCCTTTTGACTGATGCAGTATGACTGTCAGTCCAAGCTTTGGGATTCTTCTTTAATCTATCATAAAGAAGAGTTGTATCCTTAGCAAGATCCTTTATAAAAGGAGAAATATAATTCAAGCTTCCTAAAAATCTTTGAAGCTGGGTCTTATCAGTAATAATATCAGGAAATTTAGAAGCGAATTCAATGCTTCTATTGATGGGAATGATTCTTCCCTTTTCTATATTATGACCTAGAAATCTGACATTGTTTTGGAAAATCAACATTTTTGGTTTGGATATTACTAACCCCTTTTGGAAAATAATTTTCTTAAATAAATCCAAATGTTTAAAATGAGATTCTATATTTTTTGAAAATACTAGAATATCATCAATATAAACAATTATGAAATCAGTATAAGGAAGGAAAATATCATTCATAATTTTTTGAAATTCTGAAGGAGCATTTTTTAAACCAAAAGGCATAACATTCCATTAATATTGGCCCATTGGAACATTGAAAGCAGTTTTATATCTATCTAATTCAGATATCTGAATCTGCTAATAACCCGATTTTAAATCAAATTTTTAAAATATGATGGCATCATGTAATCTATCTAATAAATCTTTGTTATTAGGGATTGGATACCTGAACCATTTTAACACCTTATTAAGTGGTTTGTAATTGATAACTAGTCTGAGAACTCCCCGCTCCTGTTCGGCATGTTTATTGACATAAAAAGCAGTGCAGGACCATTTAGACTTTGAGGGTCTTATTAAACCCGTTTGTTGTAAGGAATCAATTTCATTTTTGCATAAATCTAAATAAGTAGAGTTCATCTGACAAGGTCGAGCCTTGGTAGGGATTTTATCCTCAGAAAAGTCTTCCTCATAAGGAAGATTTATGATATGCTTTTTCCAACTCCAAAATTGATTCGGATGGTCACCGCAAATAGAAGCAGAAAACTGGTTTTTGAGAAAATTTATTGTTTCTACTAATTTAGGATTTTTTAAATCCTGGTCAACAGTAATAGAACTAATTTCTTTTTTCAAAAATGCAATTTGGTTTATTTTTGAAGTAATTTTATCAGAAATAATCCCATTCAAAAATCTCTGAACAGGTTCAGTTATAAACTCAAAAGTGATATTTTTGCTATTATAAGTGCCAGTAAAACCTTTTGTATCCCAGTACAAAAAGGGCATTAATTTAATAAAAAATGGGACACCGAGTATTACATCCCTGTCGATATCTTTTACCAAAACGAAACTTTCCGGAATACATATATCTTGTTGGCAAATATAAGCCTTGGGTAATTTATATGAAATACCCATTGAACCACCACTAGCATTTTTCAGACGATGAGTGGTTTTATGAAAATATCTGGAAGGTATTATTCCTTCTTTTACACAAATTAAATCTGCTCCACTATCAAATAAAGAAAACTCTTTTATGAAATTGTAATCGATTAAAAGAGTTATTTTTATTAAAAACTTTTGGGTGATAAAATATTGGAGTTTTTCCAGAAATTCTTCTTCAGAAAAATCTATGGCTGCTAATAAAGTATGGGCAGTATTATTTTCTGAAGAACATGCAACAATATCATTATTCTTGATACTGATGTCTTTCTTAGAATTTTCTATTTTGAAAATTCTTTCATCTAAGGCTACATTTGAAGCCCTTAATTCCGTGATTTCTCTCTTGAGATAATTTATCTCAGTGCTTAAATCTTGGACAGTAGCCAACCTATCAGGCTGGGATTTCTCTTTGACCAGATTTCTGATCTCTGACATGGTGTAAGGTCCTTTCTGGGAATGAATACCTTCAACCTCTATTCCTACTTCATACTTTGTAGGGAGTTTGTCACTTAACTGGGACCTTAATTCCGGGTCTTTAATAACCCTTAATATCTCAATAATGCTATCATTGGTCAAGACATTGATTTTTAAGTCTGCAAAATGCGAGTAGATATTAAAAAGATTGTCATCAGTATTACAACACTGATTTGAGCATTGTCCTTCTTCATAGAACTCTTGCTCATCTTCAGAGGATGAAATATAATATTCCTCTTGAAGGACTCGTAAATCCTCACTAGCAGATGATTCATTGTCAGAATTCTCAGGAGAAGAATTTAGGAGAATTTTACAAAGAGAATCTTTGATATTATCTTCTAAATCAAAATCTTTGATTTTGTCCTTGATTTTGCAATATTTTGCATAATGGCCTATCCTTCCGCATTTGTAACAGGCCTAGGGGTTTTTTGATTTAACAAAACCCTTTATGGCGTTATGAAAAGCCTTTCTTCTTTGGGTCTTTTCATGCCGTTTTTCCGGCGAACCCTTTCTTCTTTTGAAATCCTTTTTCTTATGGGATTTCTTTTTATTGGACGGAATGTCAATGGGAAATTGTTCACATAATTCGCCTAATTGTTGTCTCTCAGTGAGACGATGTTTCTTTATTTGTTGGTTTAGCTTGATTTCATTACATAGGGCTAAACCTTCCTGAGTGCATACACTAAAGAGCTTACCGTATGAGTAAGCCTCATAATTTATACTCATCCCTGTGCCTCTAAGGACCTTTCGAATCCTTTCAGCAAATAAGGGAGGGAGTCCATCTATGAATTTGGACTTCCAATGAGTGCTATTACTCTCTGGTAATTCCATCACTCTGGATAAGAAAACATCTTTATACCATCTGAAAGATGTAAGGGTTTTACACCTCAGATTTTGGAGCATTGTCCTAATGGTCTCACTATTATCAGACCATCTTCCAGAAAAGTGTTCTATGATATTCATGACTAAAGAATAGACTGAATTCTGGACAGTCTTATCTTCTTCAGTTTTGGTGGCATTCATTATTTGATGCCTTTGGTCATGGGTAAGATAATTATCCCACCAGCCTTTAAGCTGACCAGTAAAACCGGCAATAATCATTTCTGTAATTGCCCTATCTGAATTCTTATTAACCTTGCAGATAGTGTTGTACATAAGCATTCTATGCACTGTAGTATAGATTTTCTTTCCGCAAGACCATCTATATTCCACTCATAGATATCTGACCCACTATATCCTTGATGGTAGTGGTCATTGTCCTGTTCTTCTATTAGGACATCTTGAGGGGTTGGTCTAGGATAATAAAATATTTTTTGGTAAGGTTTGCGAGCATATTTTTCAGAGATTTTATTAATCTCATCTTCTACCTGTAGTCCCTTACCTTTATCAGGTTTATGCTCTAATGTTAAGGGGCTAGCCTTAAATTCGCCAAACTTCTTATTAAGAAGTTCTTCCAAGTCATCAAGACCTTTTAATTTAAAGTCTTTCACTTCAGGAGGTGGTTGGATACTTGTAGTAGCTATTTTCTCTTTACCTTTAGCATCCTTCTGTTGAATTTTTTGAACTTCAGCAATTAGCTTGTCCAATTTCTCGTGAATCTTTATAACTTGTTCGCCCAAGATACTAACATACATATTAGTATAGTTATTCTGCGTGAGCATGGTATTCAAATTTTTTGTTGTTATAGCAGCCACATCATTTTCAAATATTTTTGAAAAAGCTGTGCAATAAATCATTTTGTCTTTTTCCCCTATATGAAAAGATTGCTGAGGTGGAAAAACAGAATTAACAATATTACCGTTAGTGAGCGTATAATCTCTTTCTAAGACAGAAATATAGTTATAAACATGTTTAGACATAAACCATGGAACAAAAGCAATAATTTTATTTTTCTTGCTAATATCCTCATAAAAATCATGTCTAAAATATTGAATTAATTCACTAGTCATGTTTTCATGAAACCATTTTCTGAAAACAGCCCATCTGGGTTTTAAAAATTCTTCTAAAATTATTTTTCTTGCCGGTGAACCCGGACTAAAATCTATTTGGTTTTCAATCATTATTAACACCATTTGAAAAATCCATTCCGGATGCAATAGGTTCAAGATCTGAATTAATCTTGACAATATTATCACTGCTAATACTAATATTATTAACTCTATTATTTTCTCTAATCTGAGATGTGGAAGCTCTTGAAGGAAAGTCCACCACATAATCAATTGGAGAAATATAGGAAGAGTTTGATCTATTTAATCTAGATGACAAACTGATATTATCAGTTTGAAGAGGTTCATTAAACCTTATTTTAATAGTACCATCTGAGGTTTGTTCTATTTCTGTAACCTCAGTATTACCAGTATTCCGAGGTGCAACTGCTTCCTCTATGACCCATTCTTTAGGAAAATCAATTTCATCCCATTTGATAGGTCTTCTGGTAGTTACTTTGGATTTCCCAAAGTTGGTTTCTATAAGAATAGTTTCATTTTTAAAATCCATAATCTTGCACATAGGATTCAGAGTATATAACGGTTTGAAATAAATCCTATAACAGATGCATATAACTTCTGTACCAGGCAAATAATCATAACCATGTAATTTAATGCTAAGTATTAAAGCATTTAAAGAGTTCTCATTGTTAAGAGAAATCTGCAAATTAGGATAAGCATTGAAATAAACAGGGCCATAAGCCAAACTGGTTTGCACAGTCCCTATAAGCGACTTTTTCCAGTTTTGATTTCTGCCATCTCTGAGAACTGCAATGGAGCTTTCAGGTAAACCTCTTAAATTAAGTGGCTTAAAGGCGAATTGTATTAAGCCTATATGTATA
Organism: Nicotiana knightiana; assembly: GCA_005239525.1. Classification (NCBI taxonomy): domain Eukaryota; kingdom Viridiplantae; phylum Streptophyta; class Magnoliopsida; order Solanales; family Solanaceae; genus Nicotiana; species Nicotiana knightiana. Next base: position 14,989 of record ML401223.1, read on the forward strand.
AATATATGTGAGTCCCTATAAGGGGCTAAATTATTTTCAGATAATAACCTGAAGGTAGCATGGTCACTATCTACAGTGATAGTCTCTTCAGTAGTTTTAACTACTTGTTTTAAACCAATTTTTTCAAAGGTACCTAATTGGTATATTACCTTAGGTTTGACTAAAGGTATAGTCCACTTATTAAGTAGATCTAGTTGTTGAGGTAACTCATATTCTTCTTTCCTACTGTTTTTAACAGTAGTCTTCTTTCTAATGATATTCATTAAGAAACTAGTGCCAGACTTAGACTTCTCAGGTTTTACTAACATGGCTCTGATACCAATAAACCATATGGATCGCTTCCAACGAGGGTCACGGAGTAAATTATAAACCATATGGATCGCTTCCAACGAGGGTCAGGGAGTAAATTACAAGAACTGCAGTCCTGGCTAGTTATTAACCTCTACAGTAACCCTTAAACCACAATGCTCCTCACAACCCTTTAACGGTCACCTGCCTAAACGGGTTTACAAGCATCACTGGTTAGGTTGGCCTAACCAAGGTTTACTGTCGAAATTAGCAACTGCCTGGTCTATATAGTTCTTAACCTAAAACCTCATTGGGGTTATACAGTAGGCTTGTTAATAACAAAACATGCTTTGTAAATAACCTTCGAATACTAAGTCTAACACTTGCCTGTTTAGCCTATCATTTAGGCTAACATTAAAAAAAAAAAGATGAAAGATAAGAACAATACCGGAGACCTTCGATCTTGGGGCCAAAACCTTCTTTTTCTTATTATAAACCAATTTAAAGTATTCAAGAGGGGTTCTTTACAAGATTAGAGAGAAGCTAGTGAGAAAGGAGAGCGTTGGCTAATGCCTGCCTCCTCGAAAAACCCAAATGATCCTTATATAATGGATCGGTCTACAAACAACCAAAACTAAAAAGAATTGCCGACAAAATAATTACAATAATGGCCGAAAGAAAATTCTACATTATTACAAACGGACAAACTACTTTATAAATGTAGTTTCCTTTCAATAATGAAGGGGCCCGTTACTTATATGACATTACAAACGGACAAACTACTTTATAAAAGTAGATTCCCTTTACTAATGGATGGGTCCGTTACTTTATGATATTTATCTTTATTACCCCAATAATTCATCATATGGGGCCTTCTTGTCTTATTCATGCTTCATGCTTTTCCTTTTCCTTTGTTGTCTTTAACAGAAGATTCTTCTATTACTTCCTTTAATTTTTCAAGGAAGTCCTCTATTTCATCAATATTTATCTCTGTGTCCGAGGTACTTTGTGCTTCTCCTGTTGCACAGGTTTCTCCATCTGAAGTATTTTCTATGGAAGTCATAGAGATATCATCTCCAATTCTTGTTTCAAAATTTCTTGCAAGATCTTTCTTTATTTCCTCTAAATATGAAGCGAGGATTTCTTGCTTGGATATAGCTCCTTTCTTCATTTGAACTTTTCTGGTAATTTGTTGGAAGGGGCTCATTTCTCCTTCACCAGTATTGACTTTCTCTTGTTTGGCATAGAGATCAATTTTTTCTTGGATTTGCTGAATTAATTCTTCACCAAATAGTTGTCCTTGCTGGTTTGTCTGGACTAATTTATTCCAGAATTTATTATAAACAACTCTTTGAAGGCAAGGAATTCCTTCACTAGTATGACCAGTTTCCACATCCCATTTCATTATCCATGGAATGGAAAATTCTATGAAAAAATACATGGCTGCAATGCCATCATCATAAAAGATATTATCTTTTTGGAGGGAGATAATTTTGGGAGATATTTCTACCCATTGATTATATAAACTCTTGAATAAAGGGGGAAGTATTTCCAACGATGGACCATATAATTTCCACCAATTTGAAGAACCAATTTGGAATTTGCTTGTTGTTCATATTAGAACACAGTTTGATAAACCATGAGTGTCTCCTATTAGGATTCTCATAAAGAAAAGTTTTTTTAAAACTTTCAACATAGTCCCAATAATTAAATTTAACTGAGACTTTTTGGTCAGGATGATCATATTCTCGATCCTTGAGGTTACTAATACCCCATTCATCTGAAGCTATTACCTTCTTGATAATGATTTCCGAAAAACTATAAGTTTTTCTTGTATTTGCAGGATAAAAGTGCTGAATCTCAGCTGATCCTGTTTTTGAGAGTATAATCTCATAGTGCATCCTGTATTTATAAGCAGGAGTAGCGTATGACGCTGTATCAAAATACCTGGCCATTATTTCTCATGGGTTATCCTTCCATTTTAGGTCGGTTTGTTCCAAAAGAATTATTAACTCTTTTGTACCCTTTCGGTTATAAACCTCAAGGTTTTCATTATTGTCCTCTGATATAACTAAGGAGTAGGTTGGCACATTAGACGATGAACCTTCATTTTTCTTGGATTGTATATAATCCATAAATTTCTTGTATAACGGATGATCGGTATTACCTCCTGCTATGTTAGCAACAACTAACTTTTGGTTTCCCATTTGAGCGAGAATATTATTCTCTCTACTATTAGTAGATTCTATTCCTCTTCCTCTTCCTCGTCGCCGAGGAAGTCTGTATGTGGCCTCATTATCTGAAAAGGTGAGAAGAGAACTTATTAGAGCAAATATTCTCTTGTAAGAAAATCAGGAAGGGTATTATCAGACCCTTTTTTGTATAATATTTCGAAATCAAAAGGGGCTAATAAATCTTTCCACCTTGCAAACATTTGTTTGGAAACATCATGTTTAAAATCTTTATTAAGGATAAACTTTGCAGCTTGACAATCAGTTTTTATCAAAAACTTCTGATTGTATAAATCAGTTTGGATTTTCATAACACATTTAACTTTAGCAACAATTTCTTTAGCTACAGTTGCATAATTTCTCTGGGATTCATTCCATTTTCCAAAATAAAATTGAACAAGATATTCTTGTTTATCTAATGGAGAACATTGTTTCAATATTCCCCTATAACCAATATCAGAGGCATCGGTTTCCACAACCTTTGCCCAAGTGGGATTAGCTAAAGTTAAGCATGGAAGGTTATGAACCTTCTGCTTAATCCTTTTGACTGATGCAGTATGACTGTCAGTCCAAGCTTTGGGATTCTTCTTTAATCTATCATAAAGAAGAGTTGTATACTTAGCAAGATCCTTTATAAAAGGAGAAATATAATTCAAGATTCCTAAAAATCTTTGAAGCTTGGTCTTATCAGTAATAATATCAGGTTTAGAAGCGAATTCAATGCTTCTATTGATGGGAATGATTCTTCCCTTTTCTATATTATGACCTAGGAATCTGACATTGTTTTGGAAAATCAACATTTTTGTTTTGGATATTACTAACCCGTTGGAAAATAATTTTCTTAAATATATCCAAATGTATAAAATGAGATTCTATATTTTTTGAAAATACTAGAATATCATCAATATAAATAATTATGAAATCAGTATAAGGAAGGAAAATATCATTCATAAGTTTTTGAAATTCTGAAGGAGCATTTTTTAAACCAAAAGGCATAACATTCCATTCATATTGGCCCATTGGAACATTGAAAGCAGTTTTATATCTATCTAATTCAGATATCTGATCTGCCAACAACCCGATTTTAAATCAAATTTTTGAAAATATGATGGCATCATGTAATCTATCTAATAAATCTTTCTTATTAGGGATTGGATACATGAACCATTTTAACACCTTATTAAGGGGTTTGTAGTTGATAACTAGTCTAGGAACTCTCCGCTCCTGTTCGGCATGTTTATTGACATAAAAAGCAGTGCAGGATCATTTAGACTTTGAGGGTCTTATTAAACTCCTTTGTTGTAAGGAATCAATTTTATTTTTGCATAACTCTAAATAAGTAGAGTTCATCTGACAAGGTCGAGCCTTGGTAGGTATTTTATCCTCAGAAAAGTCTTCCTCATAAGGAAGATTTATGATATGCTTTTTCCTGCTCCAAAATTGATTCGGATAGTCACCACAAATAGAAGCAGAAAACTGATTTTTGAGAAAATTTATTTTTTCTACTAATTTAGGATTTTTTAAATCCTGGTCAACAGTAATAGAACTAATTTCATTTTTCAAAAATGCAATTTGGTTTATTTTTGAAGTAATTTTATCAGAAATAATCCCATTCAAAAATCTCTGAACAGGTTCAGTTATAAACTCAAAAGTGATATTTTTGCTATTATAAGTGCCAGTAAAACCTTTTGTATCCCAGTACAAAAAGGGCATTAATTTAATAAAAAATGGGACACCGAGTATTACATCCCTGTCGATATCTTTTACCAAAACGAAACTTTCCGGAATACATATATCCTGTTGGCAAATATAAGCCTTGGGTAATTTATATGAAATACCCATTGAACCACCACTAGCATTTTTCAGATGATGAGTGGTTTTATGAAAATATCCGTAAGGTATTATTCCTTCTTTTACACAATTTAAATTAGCCCCACTATCAAATAAAGCAATAAACTCTTTTTTGAAATTGTAATCGATTAAAAAAGTTATTTTTATTAAAAAATTTTGGGTGATAAAATATTGGAGTTTTTCGAGAAATTCTTCTTGAGAAAAATCTATGGCTGCTAATAAAGTATGGGCAGTATTATTTTCTGAAGAACATGCAATAGTATCATTATTCTTGATACTGATGTCTTTCTTAGAACTTTCTATTTTGAAAATTCTTTCATCTAAGGCTACATGAAGCCTTTAATTCCGAGATTTCTCTCTTGAGATAATTTATCTCAGTGCTTAAATCTTGGACAGTAGCCAACCTATCAGGCTGGGATTTCTCTTTGACCAGATTTCTGATCTCTGACATGGTGTAAGGTCCTTTCTTGGAATGAATACCTTCCACCTATGTTCCTACTTCATAATTTGTAGGGAGTTTGTCAATTAACTGGGACATTAATTCCGGGTCTTTAATAACCCTTAATATCTCAATAATGTTATCATTGGTCAAGACATTGATTTTTAAGTCTGCAAAATGCGAGTAGATATTAAAAAGATTGTCATCAGTATTACAACACTGATTTGAGCATTGTCCTTCTTCATAGAACTCTTGCTCATCTTCAGAGGATGAAATATAATATTCCTCTTGAAGGACTCGTAAATCCTCACTAGTAGATGATTCATTGTCAGAATTCTCCGGAGAAGAATTTAGGAGAATTTTACAAAGAGAATCTTTGATATTATCTTCTAAATCAAGTTCTTTGATTTTGTCCTTGATTTTGCAATCTTTTGCATAATGGCCTATCCTTCCGCATTTGTAACAGGCCTGGGGGTTTTTTGATTTAACAAAACCCTTTCTGGCTTTATGAAAAGCCTTTCTTCTTTGGGTCTTTTCATGTCGTTTTTACGGCGAACCCTTTCTTCTTTTGAAATCCTTTTTCTTATGGGATTTCTTTTTATTGGACGGAATGTCAATGGCAAATTGTTCACAGAATTCGCCTAATTGTTGTCTCTCAGTGAGACGATGTTTCTTTATTTGTTGGTTTAGCTTGATTTCATTACATAGGGCTAAACCTTCCTGAGTGCATACACTAAAGAGCTTACCGTATGAGTAAGCCTCATAATTTATACTCATCCCTATGCCTCTAAAGACCTTTCGAATCCGTTCAGCAAATAAGGGAGGGAGTCCATCTATGAATTTGGACTTCCAATTAGTGTTATTACTCTCTGGTAATTCCAACACTCTGGACAAGAAAACATCTTTATACCATCTGAAAGATGTAAGGGTTTTACACCTCAAATTTTGGAGCATTGTCCTAATGGTCTCACTATTATCAGACCATCTTCCAGAAAAGTGTTCTATGATATTCATGACTAAAGAATAGACTGAATTCTGGACAGTCTTTTCTTCTTCAATTTTGGTGGCATTCATTATTTGATGCCTTTGGTCATGGGTAAGATAATTATCCCACCAGCCTTTAAGCTGACCAGTAAAACCGGCAATAATCATTTCTGTAATTGCCCTATCTGAATTCTTATTAACCTTGCAGATAGTGTTGTACATAAGCATTCTATGCACTGTAGTATAGATTTGTCTTTCCGCAAGACCATCTATATTCCACTCATAGATATCTGACCCACTATATCCTTGATGGTAGTGGTCATTGTCCTGTTCTTCTATTAGGACATCTTGAGGGGTTGGTCTAGGATAATAAAACATCTTTTGGTAAGGTTTGCGAGCATATTTTTCAGAGATTTTATTAATCTCATCTTCTACCTGTAGTCCCTTACCTTTATCGGGTTTATGCTCTAATAATAAGGGGCTAGCCTTAAATTCGCCAAACTTCTTATTAAGAAGTTCTTCCATGTCATCAAGACCTTTTAATTTAAAGTCTTTCACTTCAGGAGGTGGTTGGATACTTGTAGTAGCTATTTGCTCCAGTTTAATTTTTTGAACTTCAGCTATTAGCTTGTCCAATTTCTCGTGAATCTTTATAACCTGTTCGTCCAGGATACTAACATACATATTAGTATAGTTATTCTGCGTGAGCATGGTATTCAAATTTTTTGTTGTTATAGCAGCCACATCATTTTCGAATATTTTTGAAAAAGTCATGCAATAATCATTTTGTCTTTTTCCCCTATATGAGAAGATTGTTGAGGTGGAAAAACAGAATTAACAGTATTACCGTTAGTGAGCGTATAATCTCTTTCTAAGACAGAAATATAGTTATAAACATGTTTAGACATAAACCATGGAACAAAAGCAATAATTTTATTTTTCTTGCTAATATCCTCATAAAAATCATGTCTAAAATATTGAATTAATTCACTAGTCATGTTTTCATGAAACCATTTTCTGAAAACAGCCCATCTGGGTTTTAAAAATTCTTCTAAAATCATTTTTCTTGCCGGTGAACCCGGACTAAAATCTATTTGGTTTTCAATCATTATTAACACCATTTGAAAAATTCATTTCGGATGCAATAGGTTCAAGATCTGTATTAATCTTGACAATATTATCACTGCTAATACTAATATTATTAACTCTATTATTTTCTCTAATCTGAGATGTGGAAGATCTTGAAGGAAAGTCCACCACATAATCAATTGGAGAAATATAAGAAGAGTTTGATCGAGTTAATCTTGATGACAAACTGATATTATCAGTTTGAAGAGGTTCATTAAACCTGATTTTAATAGTATCATCTGAGATTTGTTCTATTTCTGTAACCTCAGTATTACCAGTATTCCGAGGTGCAACTGCTTCCTCTATGACCCATTCTTTAGAAAAATCAATTTCATCTCATTTGATAGGTCTTCTGGTAGTTACTTTGGATTTATACTAATGTATTACAATAGTCTCGTTAGAATTTATACTAATTTATTTTATATTCATTATAAATTTATTTAATGTGGCTCTAATGCTACAGGCAATTGGTGATCTACTGGTAGTTTTGCCCTTAACTATTGATCAAGGGTTCAAGTCACAATTTTATCTTTTTAGCATACAACAAAAGGGGGAAAATTTTCTAAAACTAATAAGATATGCACAGCTACCAGGGATTCGAACTCCTGAGCTCCTTAACAAAATTATAACGCCCAATCAGGTGAGCTAGAAGAATTTGTTGTGAAGCAGTGCTAGTTTATTTATTTGTTCATCTTTGCAGTTCAGTTAGATATTCATACATTTAGCAAAAAATTTCGGCCATCCAACACCGCTTAAGTCAAGGTAGTTCCGCCCAGCATGTCATATTTCCAGTACAAACTGTAAAATTGATCAGGTGATATTCACTTTTAATTAACTAGGCCAAAGTTAGATGATTTTTATGTGACAAAATAATAAATAAGTGATTTTTGTGTTATGAACTCAAAATTAGATAATTTTTAATGATACAAAATAAAAATAACTTTTGCATTATAAACTCGAAGTAAATTCAAAGATAAATGACCACAAGTGAAATTCTACCGTTCTAACCTACTAACTGTGGAAGAATGAAGAATTGTAGACGCAACATATTTTTAATCCTTTGTGTCGAATGAAAGTGGGGTTTGTCGAGTTCGGAGATGTAGTTCAATAAAAGTGACAAAATATTTAAGGTCCCAAAAATAGGAAATACTATTATATTATAATATATAATATTTATACAATTATTAATAAAAGATTTCAAATTTTAATATTTTTCTAAATTGGCAGAGTTAGGATATTGAGTGAGTTAATAGATGTCACGACCTAAAACTCTAACATGTTGTGATGGCGCCTATGAAAGATACTAGGCAAGTCGATTTTTAAATACTTCAATTATTTCACAAAAGATAAGCTGAAAAGCGTTTATATGACAGAGTTTTCATAAAAAAACAGGAGTTATACTCAAAAATACTGGAACAGCATGACATGGAGACAACCAATCCATACCCAAAATCACGTCAAAATCGACCATACTAAGCAACAAGAGGTCGACTCTAGTCTCCAAACTCTGAATAGTCACCACACATGATTGATATACACGGTCCACAATAATAGTATCGCCAACTGGAGTAGATACATGAACAGATGAAACTAGAGACTCACGGGGCATATCCAAAAAATGAACAAAATACGAGGACACATATGAATAAGTGGAACCAGGGTCAAATAATACAGAGGCATCTCTGTGGCAAACTGAGACAATGCCTGTAATCACAGCATCTAAAGCAATGACATATGATTTGGCAGGGAGAGCATAGAAACGAGCCTGGCCACCCCCTGATCGGCCTCCCCCTCTCGGGAGACCCCTAGCTGACTGAGCTCCACCCCGAGCTGGCTGAGCGGGTGGTGAAGAAACTGGTGCTGATGTCATAGACTGGCTCCTCTGAGCTAGACCTTCCATTAGACGGGGACACTGCCTGCTCATGTGACCAAACTCTCCACACTCATAGCAACTCTCAGGTGATGGTGCTGGGGACTGAAGGGAGCCCCGTGCACCGGAATAACTGGTAGAAGGACCTGGCATAGATGAGCCCTGAACCGATGGAGCATGGGACGAACTTAGAGCTGGGAGGGCACTGAGAGATGAATGGCCTTGCTGATAACTATGTGAACCATGGCCAGATGATGCACCACGGTGAACTGGGTGAGCCATCTGAGCATGTTTGAAAGGACGACCCCTATCGTGGTAGAACTGACACCCAGAAGGAACACCGCTAAATCCACTATGTCCACGAGGCCTCTTAGCCTCCCTCCTAACTCGCTCCTGGCTGCAAACAATCTCAATTTGATGAGCAATGTCAACAACCTCATCAAAAGTAGTACCAGACACTCTCTCTAAAGTCATAAGCAATCACAGCTGAAAAGTGAGGTCATCTATGAACCTCCTGATCCTCTCTCTGTTTGTGGAACCAACCAGATAGCATGATGGGACAACTCCGAGGATCGCATCTCATACTGTGTCACGGACATATCACCCTGAAAAAGATGCTCAAACTGCCTATACAGCTCCTCTATGGGGGACTGAGGCACGAACTTCTCTAAAAATGACCGGAGAACTGTTGCTAGGTAAGGGGTGTTACACCGACCGGCCTACGCCTCTCATAAGCCTCCCACCAACTGAAGGCAATTCCAGAGAAATGAAAAGTAGTGAACGAGACCCCACTGGTCTCTAGAATGCCTGTTGTACGGAGTATTCTCTAACACCTGTCCAAGTAGCCTTGTGTATCATCTCCCTCTGTACCATTGAAAGATGGAGGTTGGAGTCTCCCAAACCTATCCAATCGACGCTTCTCATCAACGGGCATGACAGGAACCACATAGTCTTGAGCAGCTGCAACCGGCTGGGCTGGTGTTGCCCTGGTGTCTGGAGTCCATGTACCACCTCCTCCAGCCTGAGAAGTAGATGTTGCGGCCGGAACAGGGATCGCCTGAGCAAGACTGGTGCACATGGTCAGAATCTGAGCTAAGGCCTGCTGAAGGCCTGGAATCACAATGGGTGCAGGTGGTGCCTGAGCTGGTCCCGCAGGCTCATACACAACTGGAGCCTGCTCCTGAACTGGCGCAACTGGTGGATCTGCAGGTGCTGCCCTAGCTGTTGTGCGAGCTGCACCTATGCCTCTATCGTGGCCTCTACAGCGACCTCGACCTCTCGCGGCCTTGATTGGTGGTACTGGTGGCTGTCCATCCTACCCCATAGTACGCATCCTCACCACCTCTGAGAGAATGGAACAACATAAATTCAGTTACCCGAATCAAAAGATTTGCACGACAAGAATTCAAGAATGTGAAATTTCCTAAGAGTTTGGCAGCCTCTCGAAGATAAGTACAGACGTCTCCATACCGATCCGCAAGACTCTACTAAACCTACTAATTACTCGTGAGACCTATGTAACCTAGGCTTTGATACCAACTTGTCACGACCCAAAACCCTAACCTGTCGTGATGGCGCCTATCGATGATACTAGGCAAGCCGATTTTTAAATACTTCAATTATTGTACAAAAGATAAATCGAAAAGCATTTATATGACAGAGTTTTCATAAAAACAGGAGTTAAACTCAAAAATATTACGCGGAAAAGTAGCTCCAAACACCAGGGTGTCACCAAGTCATGAGTATCTAAACAACCAGTCTAATAAATAGTGTCTACAAGAGTCTGTGTCTAAATGTCAATACAGAAAAGAAAGATAGCATAGAAGGAGAGACAAGGACTGCGAACGCCGATAGCTACCTCGTAAATCTCCGATACTCGACCACGCAAGAGATCAACGTCCTCCATGAGCGGATACACCTGGATATGCACATGAAGTGCAGGGTGTAACGTGAGTACAACCAACTCAGTAAGTAACAGAAACAAATAAGGAACTGAGAAGCAGTGACGAGCTATACAATTATAGTTCATTTTAGTAATTTCAACAATGAAAGTAGACATGGGTAAATTCTGGCAATATAAGTCAAGTCAGCTGCATATTTACTAAGTTCAGTTAAACCAGATATAATATTTTCCAAAAGTTCAGAACAATAACACAAATCAGCTAAGTGCAGCAACAAAGGAAGACAAATGCAACCTCTCAGGGTGACAGTCACTCAAGCTCTCAATAGCTCAATACTCGGCTCTCAGACCTCAGTTCACACACTCAATAGGTACCTGCACCTCGCTGGGGGTGTACAAACTCCAGGGAGACTCCTTTAGCAAGCGCTATATCGCTGCGGCATGCAGCCCGATCCAACCTCGTTGCGGCATGCAACTCGATCCACAATCTATAAATATCCATAAGTCTCGTTGCGGCGTGCAACCCTATCCATATACATTCACCCCTCAGGCTTGTTGCGGCGTGCAACCTGATCTATATACTCTCACATAGCTCACAGCTCAGCACTCAGGCCCTATCTCAGTCACTAACCTCTCAAGCCTCTCGGGCTTACAAAAATCATACTATTCAGCCCAAACAGATATAACAACAAGTATTAACAAGAAACAGGAGGGAACGGAGGTATGGCACCCAAGTAAGACTGTGACAAAGTACAAGAAAGCAATTAGCAGTCAATTCAAAAGTACACGACCGTTGCGGGCCCCAACAGTGATAACATATAGCTTAAGCATGGTTTCTAACATAAATGTCAGTCAAATTTCTAGAAGACGAAGGAAACATGAAATCAACAACAGGCTATTCGATTTTACAGTCTCACGTGACGGACTAAGTCACAATCCCCCATGGTTCCACCCACACGCCCGTCAGCTGGCATCTGTGTCACCTCCAATTAATCACATCATACCAAATTCTGGGGTTTCATACCTCAGGACAAGATTTAAGACTGTTACTTACCTCAAATTGTGCAAAATCCTACTCTGAAATGCCTTTGCCCCTCGAATTAGTCTCCAAATTCCCTGAATCTATCCATAAATAGTACGATATAATTAATATAGGCTAAAGAAATCAGTTCCATAAGAAAAATACGGAATTATAAGCCAAAATCCGAAATAAGCTCAACTCGACCCCCCGGGCCCACGTCTCGAAATCCAAAAAAAGTCACAAAACCTGAAAGCCCATTCACTCACGAGTCTAACCATACTAAATTTATTAAAATCCGACACCATTTAGCCATCCAAATCCCCAAAATTCACTCTCCAATTCTCAAGCCCTAAACCCCCATTATCGAAGATAAATAGACACAAAGATCTTAGCTCAGTAATCAATTCAAAATCCTCCCAAATCCGAGTTCCAAATAGTGAAAATGGTGAAAAATCTCGAAGTCCCATATTTATATGTTCTGCACAGGCCTTTTGCACCTGCGGCCTGATCTCTGCACCTGTGGAACCGCTCCTTCTCAACATTTTCCGCATCTGCATAATTCACTTAAATCACTGGGCTCACACTTATGATCCAGGTCTCACACCTGCGGAGTCTTTTCAACAGCCCTTCGTCCGTTTCTTCGGAAATTGCCTTGCCCCCTCTATCTCGCATCTGCGGGCTTGCAGATGTGCATTCCCTATCTCACCTGCGGTTCCTGACCTACCTGACCTTGCCCGCATCTGCGGCCTCCACTTCGCTTCTACGGGTCCGCACCTGTGGGCTCCCACTGCAGGTGCGAAACACCAGCACTAGAAAAATCAGCAACCGTCTAACTCCAAAACTTGGTCTGTTAACCACTCGAAATCAACCCGAGGCCCTACGGACCTCAACCAAACATACCAACAAGTCATATAACCCCAATACGAACCTAATCGAACCCTCAAATCACCCAAAACAACATCAAAAACACATATTACACCTAAATTCAAGCCTAAAGAACTTCTAAACTTCAAAATTCCACAAATGACGCCGAAACCAATCAAACAATGTCCGATTGACCTCAAATTTTGCACATAAGTCATAAATGACACCACAAACTTACTCCAATTCCCAGAAATCAAATCTGACCCTGATATCAAAATTTTCACTACCGATCAAATTTGCCAAAATTCTAATTTTCGCTAATTCGAGCCTAATTCTACTACGGACCTCCAAATCACATTTTGGACGCACTCCTAAATCCAAAACCACCTAAAGGAGCTAAAATAACCATCAAAATTCAAATTTGAGGCCGTTTACACATAAGTTGACATTCGGTCGACTTTTCCAAGTTAAGTTTCCAATTAAGAGACTAAGGGTGCGTTTGGTATAATGGAAAATATTTTCCAAGAAAAGATTTTCTTGGAAAAAAAGTAGTAATCTTATTCATTTTCCTGTGTTTGGTACGCAAGTTAAGGAAAATAACTTCTCAAGGGTTTTCATAAATAATTTAGATACAATAAACATGAAGCCATAAACTTTCGAACCAGCAACCTTCCGAATCCATAAATTTCATAAACTTCTGAACCGCTAAACTTTCGAAACTGCAAAATTTCGAACCGTGAACTTTATAATTTTTAAACTTGTAAACTTCCAAAAATATAAGCCTCCGAACTTATAACTTTGGAACTTGTAAAATTTCGAACATGTAAGATGAAAGATGAAAAAACTAAAACTGAATTTATAAAAAAAAAATTCGTAGGGGGCTGGGGTGTGCAGAAAACAAAAAATAGAAATTTGAAATTATAAAAAAAAAGTAAAAAAAGAAAAAACTTTTTTTGTGCGGGAGGGGGGGCAGGGGTGGGTGTTGCACAAAAAATAGAAATTTAAAAAATTACAAAATAAAATTAACTTTTTTGGTGCATGGGTGGGGGGAAGTGGGGGTGGGGGTGCAGAAAAAAAAACAGAAATTAGAAATTACAAAAAAAAAAAGTTTTAAAAAAAATTTGTGGAGGGGGAGGGGGATTGTAGGGTGGGTAGTGACAAAAAAAAATTGAAATTTGAATAAAAACCCTTCTAGCGCGGATAGGCATTGTGTGGGTTAGGTTGGTGGGTGTGGGGATGTTGGGGAGGGTTGGTGAGGGTGGGCAAGGTTGAGAATGAGTTATGGAAAATGTTTTCCCTTGTCTTGATAAGTAAAATATTTTCCTCCAATTGGAGGAAAATGAGTTCGTAAGGAAAATGTTTTCCAAAACATTTAAACCAACCAAACATGGGAAAATTGAAAATATTTTTCCGTCATACCAAATACACCCTAAGTGTCTCAATTCACTATGGCATCACTCCGGACCCAAACCAACTAACTCGGTAAGTCATATAGCAGTTGTAGAACACAATAGGAGTAGAAAAATGGGACAAATGAGGCTACAACTCTCGAGACGACCGACTGGGTTGTCACAATAGAATAATTCTTTTCTCTCAATAAATACAATAATATATTTACCTCTCATCAGTTCTAGTCTTTCTTTTATGCATACTCTTTTTTATGTTTCCTACAATTTACTTTTTAATTTAACTAAATTCTCTAAATTAAATATTCTTTTTTGTCACATTTGATTGGTCCGTACATCAAAAAGTTAGTTTTTTGTGTCTCACATATTTTAAGAAAATCATCATCGCAAGGTTCAAAACTTGATGAATAATAGGTTCATCCCTTTATCCTTTTAATTCAATACCATTTTCTTTTATAATAGGGGAGAGTTCAATACCATTATGTGTGCCTAAACCACATCGTGCGTTGGACTCTCACACTAGATCAAAGACATATAGTTTTTTTTGTCTCTCATAATATATGAATTTTATGGTTTAAGGTTTTTTTAATATTTTTTATTTTAGGCTACCAGTTTCCTTGAGACCATTGCCCCATGCACATGTTGTTCAACCAGCTTTATTCACATTTGATAAATGGATGACATATTCACGACTTTTAATGTTCTTGTCATTGTTGTCTTATCTAAATTGAGACTATCGAATTTGATTAAGAATGCCAAGGGTGGACGAGTAACTCAAGGGGAAGCTAGTAAAGTCTTGATTTAGGTCCTAGAGATTTTGAGTCCCCAAAAAAAAATTTAAAAGTGAATTTTATGAATTCTTTTTAGTTTAGAAAATATTAAAGTTTGCAGAAAAATAAAAAGTAAAAATGTTGTAAAAGGAAAGAAACAAAGAAAGATTGTCTATTCTTTAACAGTAAATTCTTTTTAGCCCTTTGAATTAAACTACTTCAAAATCTTCATATTAGTAAATATAATTTTTTTACACTAATATCAAAGGAAATATATCGTAACTACATACCTAATATCTTATTTGTTTAAATTATCCCTTATTTATATAAATAATAATATTACTATGTTAAGTTAAAGTATTTATATCATTTAAGAAAAGCTCAAAGCGACGTATGTTGGCTAAACTTCTCTCTTAGAATGGAATCCCACGATGTTATCGTAAGTCTCCGATATGATAGGCCAAATTCTTATTTCTCATACTCCGAATTATTCATTATAAATTTGAATATTTCGAATAATTTTTTTGTCGAAAGATATATGTTCTGAATGTGTTCTGAATGCTCTTATCATGTTATGTTATCCTTCGGGAATGTGTTCAAAGTATGGATTGTTGTAACGATCCGACCGGCCGTTTTGAACATTTGCACTTCGCTCGATATTTTACGGGCATGAGTAGCTCCGTGTGATGTATTATAACTTATGTGAATCGTCGGTTTTAGTTTTCAGGTTATTCGGAATCGGTTTGGAAGAAGGGATTTCATGGTTGAAGCTTTAAGTTGAAAGAGTTGACCAAGTTTGACTTTATGTGAATTTGACCTCCGAACAGAATTTTGATGGTTCTGTTAGGTCCGGATGGTGATTTTGGACACGGGCATATGCCCGGATTTGCATTTGGATGTTTCTAGAAAGTTTCAGCACAAATTGGCGAAAGTTGGAAATTTGAAGGTTTGGAAAGTTCATAAGTTTGACCAGAAGTTGACTTTGAGGATATCGGATTCGGATTGTGGTTCCGGGGATTAGAACTGATTCTTCGTGTCATTTGGGACTTGTGTGAAAATTTTGGGTTCCTTCCGAGATGATTTGATATGTTTCGACGCGAGTTTTGGAAATTCAAAGTTCATTGATTTCGATTTGAGGTGTGATTCGTCATTTCGATGTTTTATGTGT
Organism: Nicotiana knightiana; assembly: GCA_005239525.1. NCBI lineage: Eukaryota > Viridiplantae > Streptophyta > Magnoliopsida > Solanales > Solanaceae > Nicotiana > Nicotiana knightiana. The sequence goes on from ML401223.1 coordinate 30,909, forward strand.
ATTTTGAGGCCTCGAGTAGGTTCGTGTTATGTTATGGGACTTGTTGGTATATTTGGACGGGGGCTCGGGCGTGTTTCATATTGATTCCGGATCATTTTTCTCCATTTGACATTGTTGTGTTCTGTTGTTTCTGGTGTTTCAGTTCTTCATCGCGTTCACGTGGCTAGTGTCGCGAACACGTAGTGTATCTTGATCGCGGTATCTTTTCTTCTTTGCGTTTGCGAAGTATGTCCCACGTTCACGTAGAGTTGGGGAAAGTCCTCTTCGCGTTCACGTATGGAGGATCGCGTTCGCGTAGTGTTGAGGTTGGCAGCTAGGAAATTGAGCGTTCTTTTATGCGATCACGTGAGGTTGGTCGCATTCGCGAAGCTTTGGCAGCTATGTCCATTGCGTTTGCGTGGGGTGTATCGCAAACACGTAGAGTCTTTATAGTAGTGTGAGTTTTATTCATCGCGAACGCGATGAGTTTCCCGCGTTCGCGAAAGAGGAGGCCTGGGCAGATTATAAAGTACTTTATTTCGAGGGGTTTCGACCATTTTTTACATTTTGGTAGCTATGGAGCTCGGAGAGGCGATTCTTGAAGTAATTGTCACCATATGAATTGGGTTAAGTGTTCTCTACTCGGTTTTTGGTTATATTTCACTAATGTATCTTCAATTTTAGCTTTTGGTTGATGAATTTTAAAGAGGTAAATTGGGTGGTTTTGGCCTAGAGTTTTATAATATGAATTTTTGAGGTTTGAACATCGATTTGGAGTCGGAATTGAGTGAAATTAGTATTGTTGAACTTGTAATCGAAAGGGTTTTCAGTTTTTGTGAGTTTTGTCGGGTTCCGAGGTGTGGGCCCAGGTTGAGCGTTTCGATCAATTTCGGGTTTTGATTCAAGATTGATTTTTTCTGATTGGGATTAAATCCCTTGTTTGATGTATTTGAGTTGTTTTTTGTTAGTTTCGAGCCGTTTGGAGGTCGGAGCGCGCGTGATGGAATCTTTAGAGCATAGCTTGGCTTGCTCGTCATTGGTATTGGCTTGTTCGGGGTAAGTAACTCTTCTAAACTTAGTCCTGAGGGTATTAAACCACACATTACGTGTTATGTGATTGGTATTGTAGTGATGCACATGCTAGGTGACGGGGCGGTGGGCGTGCTGATAGTAGGCTATATAGACTCTATTTACACTCTTAATGAACCATACTTTAGTGTTATTTTAAGTGCAAAAATGACAACAAAATGCTCTAAATAGTGTTTTTTATGCTTTGCAAGAAATAATCTACGTTCGGAAGATACTTTGGAGCGTTTTGGAGTCAATCGCGGGAGTATAAGGCCAGTCAAGAAGAACCCGAGTGAAAAGAAGCAAGGAAAAGGCGAAAATGGATGGAGTGGAGCCCACCGCGACTGCGGTCGACCGCGGCGGAACGCGGTGGGCAAAACAATACGAGGCAGAATTTATGCGAACCACCGCGATCGAGCCGCGTTCTTCCACGGCCACGGCCGATCCGGAAAGAACCCAGAAAATACAGGGACTTAAGTTCAAAAATGGAAGAAATTAGCCTAACCCTATTTAAACCCTATAAACTCGTACATGAAAGTTTAGGCTTGTTTTTAGACTGACTTTGAAGGCAAGAACAAGTGTGAGAAGACCAGGCTACAATTAGAGTTTTTCTATTCTCCATCTTTTGTCATTATCTTGGGAATTATGAATTATTTTATGCTTTCTTTGTGTTGTAGCATGAGTAGCTAAACAATCCGTCTAGGGTTGATGGAACCAATTGTGAGATGAAGTTTTGACTCAATATTGTTATAACCGATCTTGGTTTAATCTAAGATTGTTCAACTATGCTTTGTATGGTGATTATTGAATGGGCCCTTGATTAATCGTGTCTAACTGCTTGGTGTTGCTTGATAAAGAATACCAGGTTAGATTGTTGTTGAACAACACTACTTTTGAGTAATTGAGGAGATTCTTTACTTGAATTTAAAAGTGGGGATACAGATAACGAAACTTTGGTGGGATAAATTAGAGTTGCATAAATTATTAGCTAGAGTAGTTCGAGAGAATACTCTAGTAAATTGTTGTAGTTGATCGAGAGATAATTGCAATAACTCATAGCTCATAATCCTCATAGAGTAACACGGTGACAGTATAGCAAAAGAGTCAGAATTAGTTTAGCAATTGGGCAAGTCACTGCTCTAGATCTTTCTACCATTAATTTTTCTTTAATATTAAATATTGTTAGTTTTTAATATCATCCTTTTAGTTAATAAATCCAAACAATTATTGATAAAAATACTGCACCCGGAAACGTGTCTGAGCTTACATTAGCATCATTGACAGTTGTAATAGGTAGGTTAGTTCCCTGAGGATTGGATTATATTTGCAACGACCGCTTTGTCTTTTATAAGGAACAGTTGGGCGCGATAAAATTTTGGCGCCGTTACCGGGGAACTAACGGTGTTATTTGTTACAACTTAGAAGTATCGCTAGAATTATTAGTTTAGCTTAATTTTCTACGGTGTTAAATAATTTTTCATTGAAATCTCACGTTTGAATTCTTGTGTGAAGTAGGTGTATGCCTAGAAACTCTTTGAGGACTGGTGAACTTCTTGAAGGACTCTCAGACCCCGAGAGAACATTCCGAGCATTAAACCGTGCTAACAAGAAGGACAAACACTTACCGCAACTTGAAATGGAAAACATGGATAGCATCAACACGAACAACTGAGTACCTCTTGTACCAAACGATGGAGGTGTGGCACCTCTTGTGCCAGAAGCTGCACTCTATGATTGGGCACAACCAACAGTTGACAACCTGGCCACCGCTATTATTTTACCTCAAATACAAGCGGAGACATTTCAGATCACCAACAATATGCTGCATCTTCTGTAGAATAAGGGATTGTTCTCCGGGTCACAAATTGAAGATCCTCAACAACACCTGAATTTTTTTTTGTCAATTTGTGTGACCCAAAGGCAGCCAAATGTGACCCTAGAAGCCATCAAGATGCTATTTTTCCCTTTCTCAGTGACTGGCGAAGCTCAGATTTGGCTGAATTCACTCCCAATAAACTCCATTGCCACATGGGAGGAATTAGTCAAGCAGTTCCTGAATAAGTTCTACCCTCCCAACAAGACTGCAAGGTAAATTGACGAGATATTGCAGTACAAGCAGAAGTCCACTGAGACCTTGCAGGAAACTTGGGAAAGATTCAAAGGGATGCTAGTGAAGTGTCCTCACCATGGTATTCCAGACCAGATGCTCGGCATGAGATTCTACATGGGGCTAGCGGAAAATTTGAAAGCAAATGTGGACGATTCGGCTGGGGGTGCTTTTCTGAGCAAGACATTTACTGTCACGCCCCAAAACCGAGGGACAAGACCGGCGCCTAACCAGATGAGCCCGGTCAAGCGGATCTGGATTGCCTTTCCTACCCAACGCATTTTCCCGTGTTCATAATGTACATTTTATAGGTGAAACAACAAAATAGGATCAAAGCATGCGTTTACAACATAAATCCCTTTCTTCTTTTAACATTTTCAACATTTAATCTTCCCAAAACATACATTCTAAAATACAACACTCCCGATACGGGATCGTGATTTCGAACGAGTACGACAACTACCCAAAATAGATATATACAACCCACTTAATGTCTACAGAGCCTCTAATAGTACTAGGAGTTCACATAAACTTGCTGGCAACAAGGCCCCGGATATACCTTTAAAGACATAACATGTGCAAAAGAGAATGATACATTCTACACACGGCCCCGAGAGGGAATGGAGCTCACCATAACCGCTGAAGGGATGAAAAGGAGGCACCACTATCAGCGATCGGAGCTACCAGCTATAGAGCCACCTCCATTCATATAAAAGATGTAGCGCCCCTGGCAAAAGGGACGTTAGTACCATGGAATAGTACTAGTATGTATGAACAAACTTTACTCTAAGTTAAATCAAAAAATCCACATGTAATGAAACCCAAACAAATATTGCACAGAGATACAGAGAATCACAAATGAGGTTTCCACAGTTTCTTATTTCTATTGTTCCCCTATTGCGGCGCGCAACCCAATCCCATTGTACAACCACATTTCACCCTTATTACTTCTCAACCTTATTTCTTCTTTTGTGGCGCACAACCTGATCCCACCGAACAATCACATTTCACCCTTATTATTTCTCAATCTTATTTCTTATGTTGCGGCGCGCAAACCGATCCCACCGTACAATCACATTTCACCTTTATTACTTCTCAACCTTATTTCTTCTGTTGCAGCACGCAACCCAATCCCACCGTACAATCACATTTGATAACAACAACAACAAATAATTCAATCACAGGGATTTTCATCATCAAAAGTATAAATTTATAACAACCAATAACCAAGAGGTATCAAGGGCACAATAATCCTTACCAAACAGTTAGTCACATACGGTATTGCCACTGTCATTTATCTCAATTAAAAAAACCTACAATTCCTTCCCATCATTTACTACACACCCTTAATCCCTTAGATAAATTCAACAATTGGGTTAGTTGTCATTTCTTTCATTCAGTAGAGCATCCTTTCATCCCAATATGTTCAAGCATTTAACGAGTTTTGCACAAAATAGAGTAAGCACAAGGAATTACCTTTCACAATCTCAGATAGCATGGTGGCATGAAAATCAACTAAGACAATCAGAGAACAAAATCTTACGCCTCAACACCTTAGAATTATCATTTCACATATGCATAAGCAAGGGACTCATACTGAATGCTCGGACACCAACAAGGTGACTCTACAAAGATTAAAGTTAGCCATACATACCTTGAGTTGGATTTTCCCCTTTTAGTTTCTACCATGAATCACCGTACCGCCTAGCACCGTCAATCTAATTCACAATGCGACGCATTTAAACTTAGAGTTAGGAGTCTTGAATTCATTTGGGAATTTTATCAAATACTATGTGGTCCTTTAGATTAACTAGCCCCCTATTTAGTGAAAGGTTGCCCTAGCCTACTTCCCTTTTCTACATTATAGTAGATTATTCACATGCATGCAAGGACTTAAATTTCCTCTTCAAGAACCAACCTATGTGTGTTATATTCTAACTAAAATTTGAGAACTTAGGGAAATGGGTTGAAGACTTACCTCTTATGGTGAAGAAGCTGACGACTACTCGATTAATTCCAGGCCTGAGTAGAGATGGAGGATCAATTTGGGGAAGATGAGGACTTCTCTCACTAGAACCCACTCTCACTTCTCTCTATTTTGATCAGATAGTCTTTAAAAATAAAGGGGATGGGTGTTTTATTAAACTGGGGGTCGGGTTTTAAAATTAGAAATTAGATGCCCCGAAGCAAGGCAGTCAGGAATGCAATCGCATTCCTGTTACGCGGTCTGCATACCTGTCGCATAAATGGCCTTCAGATGGGCCAAAAAGGAAAGCAGATTTCCCAGGTATGCGACCACTATGCGGTCCATAAATAGAGGTGCGCCGCATAACCCCCTCCGCAAAAATAGAGGTGCAAGAATGCGACAACTATGCGGCCCGCATTCGTGAAATACGATCGCATTATGGGCCGCATAGCTGTCCTTAAAATTGACAGCAAATATCCAGGTATACGACTACTATGCAGACCGCATACCTGATCTGCGATCGCACAGTGGACCGCAGACCCCGCGCAATTCTGGAAAATTTTGTCTTTTAAGTCCTGGGGTACTTTTTACTCCCAAAGGGCCCGTTTTAAGAATATCCACAGTTATAACAACATGGAGACCTATTCGGGAATTGTTTTTAGTTAAGAAATTTTACGGGTCTTTACATCCTCCCCCACTTAAAATTATTCGTCCTCGAATGAGGATCGGGGAATCACTTAGTTAAGAGAACACAAAACATGCCAACCCCCAAATTTTTACTAACTCCGATATTTCCTGAAAATTTTGTCAGAGTTTCCTTTGTAATTAGGCCTATCTACCTGTCACAAAGCCCCTGAAACACATTTTAACCAATTCCACACATTTTCTGTTACTCTATCAACTTGCACGTAATCCGATCATTTCAACAAGTTGCATATAATTCAATTACTTCCACAAGCCACACATAGTTCAGTTAATTCCACAAATTTGCACATAATTCAACTATTACCATGAGTTGCACATAATTGAGCTATTACAATGAGTTGCACATGATCCAACTAATCATAACAACATATACATTTATAGCACAAAATTTGAGAAGTCACAATAGTAGGGTAATTAGGGGAGTGGAATGTTCTTGCACAAAATTTGACACCAATGTAATTGCTTAGAGAATGAAAACTTTCAAAACCACTGTCGGACTTATTCAAACAAGTGGGGATATTTCTCTTTCATTTCATTTTCCGCTTCCCACGTGGCTTCTTCGACTTGTTAACTCCGCCATAATACTTTGACCGAAGCGATCTCTTTATTTCTCAATCTACGAACTTGCCTATCAAGAATAGCAACTAGAACCTCTTCATATGATAAATTTTCATTAATTTCAATGGTCTCAACTGGCACGATGACAAATGGATCTCCAACTACCTTCTTCAGCATGGACACATGAAAAACCGCGTGCACTGATGACATCTCAGGGGGAAATTCCAGCCTATACGCCACCTGCCTATCCTTTCAGCAATCCTATATGGTCCGACATACCTTGGTCTCAACTTCCCCTTCTTTCCAGACCGCATGACTCCCTTTATGGGAGATACCTTCAAGAATACCCAATCATCTACTTGAAACTCCAAATCCCTACGACGAACGTCCGAATAAGATTTCTGACGACTCTGAGCTATTTTCAACCTCTCCAAAATGACTCTAACCTTTTCCATAGCTTGATGCACAAGATCCGGTCCTAGTAGTTTCGCCTCACCAACCTCAAACCATCCAATCGGAGACCTACACATCCTACCGTACAATGCCTCAAATAGGGCCATCTGAATACTAGCATGAAAGTTGTTGTTGTAAGCAAATTCTATAAGTGGCAAGTGATCATCCCAGTTACCTTTGAAATCTAATACACAAGCTCGTAACATATCTTCAAGCGACTGAATGGTCCGCTCTGCCTGGCCATTCGTTTGCGGGTGGAAAGTTGTGCTAAGATTTACCTGTGTACCCAAACCTTGCTGAAATTTCTTCCAAAAGTTAGTTGTGAACTGAGCCCCTCGATCCGAGATAATAGATACTGGAGTGCCATGGAGTCTAACTATTTCTTTGATATACAACTAAGAGTACTGTTCTGCAGTATCGGTGGACTTGACCGGCAAGAAATGCACTGACTTCGTGAGTCGATCCACTATTACCAAAATTGAGTCGAGCTTGCGCTGAGTGCGGGGTAACCCTACCACGAAGTCCATATTGATCATCTCCCATTTCCACATTAGTATTTCCATAAGCTGCATCAGCCCACCGGGCCTTTGATGCTCGGCCTTCACTTGCTAACAATTTGGGCACTTAGCCACAAAGTCTGCCACACCCCTCTTCATACCATTCCACCAATAAATCTCCTTGAGGTCGTGATGCATCTTCATAGAACCTAGATGTACGGAATACTTGGAATTGTGAGCCTCCTTCATTACTCTCTCTCGAAGATCATCCACGTCCGGAACACATATCCTCCTTTGGCACCGAAAAATACCATCATCATTGCTGAGTGAAAATGTTGTAGTCTTGTGATTCAGAATGGCCTCTCTCAACTACGCCAATGATGGATCCCTGATTTGCTTTTCCTTGACTTCCGCTACAAGTGAAGATTCCGCTCCATTGCGCACCACGACATTTCCTTCGTCTGAGGCCAAAAGACAGACCCCCAGACATGCCAACTGATAAATCTCTCGAGTTAGAGTCCTCTGATCTGCTTCCAAATGAGTCAAGCTACCCAAGGATTTCCGACTAAGAGCGTCGGCCACCACATTCGCCTTCCCCGGATGGTACAAAATATTCATGTCATAATCCTTGAGCAATTCCAACCATCTTTGTTGCCTTAAGTTCAACTCCTTCTGCTTCAATAAATACTGAAGACTCTTGTGGTCTGTGAACAGATCCACATGGACCCCATAAAGATAATGCCGCTAGATTTTTAATGCAAACACAACTACTGCGAGCTCCAAATCATGTGTCAGATAATTCTTCTCGTGATTCTTGAGCTGTCTTGAAGCATACGCTATTACCTTACCACATTTCATCAACACACATCCCAAACCAACCCTCGAAGCATCACAATACACCACAAACACCTGTGTACCTTCTGGCAAGTTCAATATCGGTGCCAAAGTCAATCTTGATTTCAATTCCTGGAAACTCCTTTCACAAGCATCGAACCACTAGAACTTAATTGCTTTTTGCATCAGCTTAGTAAATGGGGAGGCGAGAGTCGAGAATCTCTCCACGAACCTCCGATAATATCCAGCTAAACCCAAAACTGCGGATCTCCATTGGGGTCGTTGGTCTAGGCCAATCCTTCACTGTTGCTATCTTTTGGGGATCAACCCGAATCCCTTCCCTGGAAACAACATGGCCCAAAAAGGTGACTGATTCTATCCAAAACTCACATTTTGAAAACTTTGCATACAACTAGTGTTGATGTAGGGTCTGCAGAACTGCCGTGAGGTGATTTGCATGATCTTCCTAACTCTGTGAATAAACAAGGATATCGTCGATGAAGACAATCACGAAGGAGTCAAGAAACGGCTTGAAAAACCGATTCATAAGATCCATAAAAGATGTTGGGGCGTTGGTTAGCCCAAAAGACATTACCAAGAATTCGAAGTGCCCATAACTAGTCCTGAAGGCGGTCTTAGGAATATCCTGCTCCATGATCTTTAACTAATGATACCTGGACCGTAAATCAATCTTTGAGAAGAACCTAGCACCTTGCAATTTGTCGAACAAATCATTTATCCGAGGCAATGGGTACTTGTTTTTGATGGTGACCTTGTTGAGCTACCGATAATCAATGCACATCCAAAGCGATCCATCTTTATTTCTGACAAAGAGAACCGGTGCGCCCCAAGGCGACACACTAGGCCTAATGAAACCCTTTTTGTAGAAGGTCCCTCAATTGCTCCTTTAACTCCCTCAATTCTGCTGGCGCCATCCTATAGGGGGAATAGATATTGGCTGCGTATCTGGAAATACATCAATCCCGAAATCAATCTCTCTATCTAGTGGAATCCCAGGAAGCTCATCTGAAAAAGCCTCAAGAAACTCATTCACGACAGGCACAGACTTGGGAGCAGGCACCTCTGAAGTGGTGTCCGAAACGCGGAACAAATGGTAGATACACCCCTTCCTGATCATCTTTGAGGATTTAAGGTAGGAAATAAACCTTCCTCTTGGCACAACACCATTTCCCTTCCATTCAATAACTGGCTCCTTAGGAAACTCGAGCCTCATAATTCTGGTTTGGAAGTCGAGTTTAGCAAAGCACGAGTAGAGCGAATCCATCCCCATGATTACATCGAAATCTACCATCCCTAGCGCATTAAGATCGGCCGTGGTATACCGACCACACACCGTGACAACACAATTCCTATAGACTCGCACGGCCATAATAGAATTACCAACCGGAGTCGACACGGAGAACGGCTCATGAAGCTGTTTGGTTCTATCCCAAAACTTGAAGCAATAAATGGAGTAACATATGACAAAGAAGACCCGGGATCAATAAGAGTATAAACATCATGTGTTTGAACAGTAAGAATACCTGTGACAACATCCGGAGAAGCCTCCGCACTTTGGCGACCACTCAAAGCATAGAACCGACTGGGTCCCCCTTGACCCCGTTCTCTACCCCTAGCTGCACCCCGCCTTGCTGGAGCTGGAGGGCCGCGGGCTGTAGGGCGTGCTGAAGATGTAGCGACTAACGAACTGGATGGATGAGCAGTGCCCTGACTGGGTGCACGGCAGTCTCGCTGAACATGGCCTCTCTCTCCGCATCTATAACATACCGGTATATCCAAGTAACAAGGCTCATAATGAAACCTCCCACACTTAGGGCATGGGGCCCTCTGTTGCTGCTGGAAACTCCCACCTGAACGACCTGAGTGATGGAATCTCCTGCTATCTGAACATGGTCCAAAGCGACCTCCCTGCTAATAATTGTGCCCTGATGGCGACACACTGGCTGACGACTGAGCATAGGACTGAGATGGCCCTGATGACCCTCTCCCAAAGGCTGATCTCCCACCTGCAACTGAACTCTCAGGGTTGCCCACTAACCGGGCCCTACTACCATTCTATCTCTCCATTCTTATCTTCAATTTCCGAGCCTCGGTAGCCTGGGTGAATCCCACAATCTTCCCATAATTCATATCTGAATGCAAGGCAGCTGTAGCAGCCTTATTGATAACCAAGGGACCAATGCCCTGAATAAACCAACGAACTCTAGCCTCGATAGTCGGCATCATGTGGACAACATACTTGGACAAGCGCACAAACTCCACATGATACTCCCACACACTCCTATTGCCCTGCTTGAGGACCTCAAACTCTGTAGTGCAGGCTGCCATAGTCTCGGCAGGCAAGAAATGATCCATGAAACCACCTACAAACTCATCCCACCTCGCCAGAGGGCTCCCCTCCCTACGGGAATCCTCCCACATCTCAAACCACAAATACGCCCCTCCCCTCAAATGATAGTAAGCTAACTCAACCCCCTATGTCTCTGTAGCCTTCATAACCCGAAGAGTATTGTACATCTCATCTATAAAATCCTGAGGGTCGGCCTCCGGGTCGGTGCCTGTGAACTCTGTAGGGGCTAACTGCAGAAACTGGTTGAGCTTGGAACATGAAGAATCCCCTTGCTCACTAGAGGATGCAGGGGCAACACTTGATCTTTGGTCCTGGGAGGCCACTAGCTGAGTCAACATCTGTATAGCTCCCCTGAGGTCCCCATCAGAAATATCGGGACTGGAAGCTAGGACTGAGGAAGGATTAGGAACATCAACGGGAGGGACTGTAGCACCCTCCGCTGGAGCAAGAATAGGAATAGCCTGGCCTGGGTGGAAGAGTCAGGAAGATTCAGGGTCAGGGAATCATTCTAACTCGCACCATCAGATAAGGAATTTACGACCACTCCTGTGTGGCATTGGCCTCTAGGCCGAGTCGGGCTCTCTTCTTGGGTTCCATTTACTGAAAATTGGAACAATGCACGAATTAGAGATAGACAACCTCACCTTCCACCACATCGCACGATACAGAATAACAATAAAAGGTATTTTCCTAAATGTCCATGCAACCCCATAATTATAGATGTGGTCGACAACACACCGGTAAGAAGGGCTCTATTAGACACAGCTCCAAGACATCCTAGGACACTTTTAAAAACCTTAGGCTCTGATACCAAGTTTTTCATGCCCCAAAACAGAGGGACGAGACCGGCGCCTAATCGGATGAGCCCGGTCAAGCGGACCTGGATTGCCTCTCCTACCCAACGCATTTCCCTGTGTTCATAGTGTACATTTTATAGGTGAAACAGCAAAATAGAATCAAAGCATGCATTTACAACATAAATCCCTTTCTTCTTTTAGCATTTTCAACATTTAATCTTCCGAAAACATACATTCTAAAATACAACACTCCCCATATGGGATCGTGATTTTGAACGAGTACGACAACTACCCAAAATACATATATACAACCCAAATAATTTCTATGGAGCCTTTAAGAGTACTAGGAGTTTACATAGACTTGCCGACAACAAGGCCCTGGCTATACCTTTAAAGACATAACATGTGCAAAAGAGAATGATACAGTCTACACAAGGCTTCGAGAGGGAATGGGGCTCACCAGAACCGCTGAAGGGATGAAAAGGAGGCACCACTATCAGTGGTCGGAGCTACCTGCTATAGAACAACCTACATCCATATAAAAGATTTAGCGCCCCCGGCAAAAAGGACGTTAGTACCATGGAATAGTACTAGTATGTATGAACAAACTTTACTCTAAGTAAAATCAATCAATACACATATAAGAGGAAGTTAAGGAAACCCAAACAAATATTGCACAGAGATACAGAGAATCACAAATGAGGTTTTCATAGTTTCTTATTTCAATTGTTCCCCTATTGCAGCGCGCAACCCGATCCCACCGTACAATCATATTTCACCCATATTACTTCTCAACCTTATTTCTTCTGTTGCGGCGCGCAACCCGATCCCGCCGTACAATTACATTTCACCCTTATTACTTCTCAACCTTATTTCTTCTGTTGCAGCACACAACCCGATCCCACCGTACAATCATATTTCACCCTTTTTACTTCTCAACCTTATTTCTTCTGTTGCGGCGTGCAACCCCATCCCACCGTACAATCACATTTGATAGAAACAACAACCAACTATTCAATCACAAGGATTTTCATCATCAAGTGTATAATTTATAACAACCAATAACAAAAATGAATCAAGGGCACAATAATCCTTACCAAACAGTGAGTCAGATACGGTATTGCCACATTCATTTACCTCAATTAAATCAACCTACAATTCCTTCCCATCATGTCCTACACACCCTTTATCCCTTAGATAAATTCAACAATTGGGTTCGTTGTCATTTCTTTCATTCAGTAGCACATCCTTTCATCCCAATATGTTCAAGCATTTAACAAGTTTTGCACAAAATAGAGTAAGCAGAAAGAATCACCTTTCACAATCTCACATAGCATGGTGGCATGAAAATCAACTAAGACAATTAGAGAACAAAATCTTACGTCTCAACACCTTAGAATTATCATTTCACATATGCATAAGCAAAGAACTCATACCAAATGCTCGGATACCAACAAGGTGACTCTACAAAGATTAAAGTTAGCCATACATACCTCGAGTTAGATTTTCGGCACTTAATTTCTACCACGAATCACCGTACCGCCTAGCACCGTTAATCTAATTCACAATGCGACACATTTAAACTTAGAGTTAGGTGTCTTGAATTCATTTGGGCATTTTATTAAATACTATGTGGTCCTTTAGATTTACTAGCCCCCTTTTTAGTGAAAGGTTGCCCTAGCCTACTTCCCTTTGCTAGATTATAGTAGATTATTCACATGCATGCAAGGACTTAAATTTCCTCTTCAAGAACCAACCTATGTCTGTTCTACTCTAACTAAAATCTGAGAATTTGGGGAAATGGGGTGAAGACTTACCTCTCATGGTGAAGAAGATGACGACTACTCGATTAATTCCAGGCCTGCGTAGTGATGGAGGACCAATTTGGGGAAGATGAGGACTTCTCTCACTAGAACCCACTCTAATTTCTCTCTATTTTGATCAGATAGTCTTTAAAAAAGAAGGGGATGGGTGTTTTATTAAACTGCTGGTCGGGTTTTAAAATTAGAAATTAGAAGCCACGAAGCAGGTATGAGGTCAGGAATGCGATCGCATTCCCTTTATGCAATCCGCATACCTGTCGCATAAATGGCCTTCAGATGGGCCAAAAAGGAAATCAGACTACCCAGGTATGCGGTCCACATACCTGTTATGCGATCACATAGTGCGTCCCATAACTCCCTCTGCGAAAATAGAGGTGCAAGAATGCGATAACTATGCGGCCCGCATTCGTGGAATGTGATCGCATTATGGGCCGCATAGCTGTCCTTAAAATGGATAGAAATTGTCCAGGTATGCGACCACTATGCGGTCCGCATACCTGATCTGCGATCCCATAGTGGACCGCAGACTCGCGCAATTCTGGAAAATTTTGTCTTTTAAGTACTGGGGTACTTTTTACTCCAAAAGGGTCCATTTTAAGAATTTCCACAATTATAACAACATGGAGACCTATTCGGGCATCGTTTTTAGTTAAGAAATTTTACGAGTCTTTTCATTTACTGAGTGCAAAGTCCTTCTTGACAAGATGGCTCAGAATTCAGGATGGATGATGAGAGGTACGACCCTGACACCAATAGTGCATTCAGTTCCTTTTGACCCAAATAATTCACATGCAGAGAACATAACCACACTCATGACTCAGATGAGTATACTGACGAAGCAGATTGACGAGATGGGTACAAAGAAATTGCATATCGTTGATACAACAAATGGAGGACTGTGTACCCCTTGCATCAATCAATCTTATGTGTGTTCGTGGAGTGTTGAAGGTGATAACCAGGGTCATAGAAATATATGAATTATGTTAATAATTTTGGGGGTCAGAGACAAGAAGGACAACATCGGGGGCCAACACCCAACCAGCAGTACAGACCTAACATACCACAACCTGGAGGTGTACGGCCACAAGGCCAAGTGGTTCCATATCAGAGACAATAGGGCTATCAGCAGCAACACCAGCAACAACTAACATACCAACCACTTCATCAACAGCAAGACAGAAACATGGTGGAGATCAAGGGTATGCTGCAGCAACCCATTGGGACAAATGGTAAGATGCAGGAAAAGTTGGCAGCACACGATTTAGCAATAAAGGAGATTGAAGCTCAACTGGGGCAGCTGTCCATGGGCTTAAATAACCACCCCCACGGAGCATTTCCCGCCGACACAAACATCAACCCAAAGGAGCAAAACCCGAATCAGCTAATGGCAGTCAGTCTCCGGAATGGGAGAGATTTAGACAGGGAGCAAGAGGTTGCTCAAACCAGAAGAGAGACTATGCCACCCACTGTAGTTCTAGTTGATATAGATGAATCAGAAGAACTCATTGAAGTGGTGGTTGAATAAGCCCAGGTTGAAAAAGGTAAAGCCAAAGAAAGTGAAAAAGTTGCAGAACAAGTGGCTCCTCTTGTGCCACAAAATTCTAACAAAGAACAGCCAACAAGCAGTGGACAAAAAGTGATGCCTGCACCATTCCCTCAGAGATTGGAAAAATAAAAGAAAGAGGATCAATATAGGAAATTTATGGAGATGCTTCGTCAGATTCAATTGAATATTCCTTTGATGGATGCCTTGAGGGAAATGCCAGGCTATGCAAAGATGATGAAAGACCTAATGTCGCGGGAATTTGATTTTCAGGACCTGTTCACAGTGACTCTAACACAGACATGTAGTGCGGTAGTGACTAGACCCATGGCTCAAAAGATGTCTGATCCAGGTAGTTTCACCATTCCGTGCACCATTGGAAGTTATGCTTTTGCAAAAACATTGTGTGACTTAGGAGCCAGCATAAACTTGATGCCTTTGGAAATCTACACAAAGCTAGGCATTGGCAGAGCTAGGCCGACTTCTATGATGTTGCAATTGGCTGACCGCATAGTTAAAAAATCGGCAGGGATTCTTGATGATGTGCTGGTCCAAGTGGGGATGTTTGTATTCCCTGCTGACTTTGTCATTTTGGACTGCCAAGTCGACGAGGAGATTCCCATCATTTTGGGAAGACCATTTTTAGCCACTGGGAGGGAACTCATTGATTGCGAGACTGGGGAATTAAAAATGAGGTTGAACGATGAAGAACTGATATTCAACGTCCAACAATCCATGAGGAGACCCAGTGAATATGCAAATTGCTCCCTAGTGGAGGCGGTGGATGTGATCCTACATGATGAAGATAAGACCCTTAATGCCAAAGATCCATTGGGAGCTTGTTTGACAAATTTAGAGGAAATGGATGGTGAAGGGTTGGCAGAGTGGGTTATGGCACTCGAAGGCCAAGGATTTTGGAAGAGAGAACCCCAGTTTGAGCCCCTCTATTCAGAAGAAAGAGACTCACCACCTGCAAAACCATCAGTTGAGACACCACCACAACTGGAGTTGAAGCCACTTCCAGCCCACCTCAGGTATGCCTTCTTAGATCCCAACTCTACTTTACATGTTATCATATTATCTGGTTTGCTAGCTGTGCAGGTTGAACAATTACTGAAAGTGTTCCAAGAATGCAAAACTGTCATTGGTTGGACCATGTCAAACATAAAAGGTATCATCTCGACCTTCTGCATGCACAATATTCTTCTGGAAGAAAGGCACAAACCTTCCAGGGAACATCAATGAAGGTTGAACTCGAATATGAAAGAGGTAGTGAAAAAGGAGGTGATTAAGTGGTTGGATGCAGGCATCATCTTTCCCATCTCTGACAGCAATTGGGTGAGCCGCATTCAGTGTATACTGAAAAAGAGCGGAATGACTGTTGTACAAAATGAGAATAACGAGTTGATCTCAACTCGTACTGTCACCTGGTGGCAGATCTGCATGAATTATAGGAAACTAAACGCAGCCACCCGAAAGGACCATTTCCCTTTGCCATTCATTGACCAGATGTTGGACAGATTACCTGGGCGATCCCACTTTTGTTTCTTGGACGGATACTCGGGGTACAATCAAATCTCAATAGCCCTAGAAGATAGAGAAAAAACATCATTTACATGTCCGTATGGCATCTTTGACTTTCGGAGAATTCCCTTTGGGATTTGCAATGCACCAGCCACATTCCAACGGTGTATGTTAGCCATCTTTACCAACATGGCTGAAGACATTATGGAAGTGTTTATGGATGATTTCTCCATGGTAAGGGATTCATTCGAAGATTGTCTCCATAACCTCAAAAGGGTGCTCAAACGATGTGTGGAAACAAATCTGGTGCTGAACTGGGAGAAGTGTCATTTT
Source organism: Nicotiana knightiana (assembly GCA_005239525.1). NCBI lineage: Eukaryota > Viridiplantae > Streptophyta > Magnoliopsida > Solanales > Solanaceae > Nicotiana > Nicotiana knightiana. The sequence goes on from ML401223.1 coordinate 47,467, forward strand.
ATGGTACAAGAAGGATAGTGCTGGGACGTAGAGTGTCCAAAAAGGGGATTGAAGTAGACTATGCGAAAGTTGACGTGATTGAGAAGCTACCACCACCTACTTCAGTGAAAGCTGTGAGGAGTTTCCTTAAGCACGCCGGATTCTACAAACGATTCATCAAGGATTTTTCAAAAACTGCTAACCTTTTATGTAGGCTTCTTGAAAAAGACCAGCACTTTGTGTTTTCTGATGTTTGCAGGTTGGCATTCGAGGAGCTGAAAGAGAGACTGGTGACCGCACCCATCATTGTTGCACCCGATTGGGAGCAACAATTTGAACTGATGTGCGATGCCAGTGATTATGCGATAGGAGCGGTCTTGGGGCAGCGCAAGGAGAAAATTATGCACCCCATCTACTACACAAGCAGGACGCTTAGTGGTTCACAATTGAACTAAACAGTCACTGAAAAGGAAATGCTCGTTGTAGTGTTTGCCTTTGACAAATTCAGGTCATATTTGATTGGCTCAAAAGTTATTGTTTATACTGGCCATGCAGCCGTTAGGTACTTGATAGAAAAGAAGGAGTCAAAACCCCGCCTGATTCGCTGGGTTCTGTTGCTACAAGAGTTTGACCTGGAAATTCGTGACCCAAAGGGAACAGACAACCAAGTGGTAGAACACCTCTCAAGGTTGGAAGGGGCAGAAAAGAGAATAGAGGTTGGAGATATCATCGAGGCCTTCCCGGATGAGCAATTACTGGCAATGACAATGGAGGAGGCACCATGGTATGTTGATATTTTTAACTACTTGTCATGTGGTATAGTACCGCAAGATTTCTCCTTGAGTCAAAAGAAAAAGTTTTTCCGGGATTGTCTTGATCATTATTGGGATGAGCCTTTATTGTTCAAAATATGTGTTGATAACATGATCCGTAGGTGTATCCCCGAGCAAGATCAACCCTCTGTTTTTCAGGCCTTTCATGCTTCGCCATATGGGGGACACTTTGGAAGAGTCCGAGCAGTAGAAAAGGTACTAGAATCAGGACTATACTGGCCTAAATTGTTCAAGGATGCTTATGCCTGGGTAAAAAGCTGCAATGAATGTCCAAAGACGGGCAACATATCCTGTCGTCATGAGATGCCAATGACCACAATCCAAGAGGTGGAAATATTTGACATGTGGGGAATCGACTTCATGGGGCCATTTGTCAGCTCTTACGGTAACAAATATATACTGGTGGCCGTTGACTATGTCTCGAAGTGGGTAGAAGTTGTTGCTCTCCCAACCAATGATGCAAAGGGGTTGACCAATTTCCTAAAGAAAAATATCTTCACCCGTTTTGGCACCCCCTGGGCCATAATCAGCGATGGTGGATCTCATTTCTGCAATAGAGCATTTGCACGCTTGTTGGAGAAGTATGGAGTTTGCCACAAGGTAGCCTTACCGTACCACCCACAAACAAGTGGGTAGGTTGAAGTGTCCAATAGGGAAATCAAAAGTGTCCTCTAAAAAATAGTGAATGCAACAAGAACGGATTGGGCCATGAAGTTGGACGATGCATTGTGGGCATATCGCACAGCCTTCAAAACTCCAATTGGTATGTCACATTACAAGTTGGTGTTTGGTAAGGCATTCCACCTTCCGGTTGAGCTCGAACATAGAGCACTGTGGGCACTGAGGCAGTTGAACTTGGACATGGAAACAACGGGCACCAATAGAGTTAATGGGTAAAGAAAGGATGAAATTGATGCATGACAAGCACATCTTGGATTGAAACTTCAAACCCGACGAACTAGTGCTACTATACAACTCAAGATTGAGATTGTTCCCAGGTAAGATGAAGTCCCGATGGTCAGGTCCGTTCAAAGTAGTGCAAATGTTCCCAAGTGGAGCTGTAGAGATTGAATCAGAAGAAGGGACGAACAAATTCACAGTGAATAGTCAGAGGTTGAAACAGTACCTTGGTATGAGTGAAGAAAAAAAGTACAGTGTGGCGATAACTCTGGAGGAGCCCCAATACACAAATGAGAAGTGATGGCAAGAGTCTGTGTCGTGCCGCAACGTTAAATCAGGCGCTTCATGGGAGGCAACCCATGATTTTCTGTTGTTTTCTCTTTTTTGGTGTTATTGTAGTTGATGTAGAAGTTACTAACCCATTTACTAGTGTGCAGGGCGCTATGAGTGCATATTGGGAGAAGACAGGGTCAAGTCACAACTCCATTAAGGTAAAAAAAAAAACCAAAATCGGAATACCATCACTGCGGTCGCGGTCGACCGCGGTAGGAAGCGTCTATTCTGGCTTGGCTCACCGCAGTTGCGCCGAACCGCGGCAGGTCATGGGTCTTCTGTTTCCCAACCCCCCCCCCCCTCACTTTCACCGCGGCCGCGGTCGACCGCGGCGTACCCCATCTCGCCCAGGTAAGTTTAATTTCGTTAATTTTTTATTTTTTTAGTTTTTCTTTCTCATTCTATTATTACCCAATCCCCCAACACTCACTTACCAAAACCCCTTCCCCTTGCCTCTTCTTCCCCAACCCTAACTTAACAACAAAAAAAACCCTTCCCTTTCCCTCTTCTTCCCCAACGTTCCCTCCCCCTTCTCTCATTCTCCCACCCCAAACTCACCACTCTCTTCCCTCATCTCCACCCCCCTCCCAACCACCAAATTTCTCTCTCTTCCTCTATTCAAGTAAGTCTACTAACTCTATTCTCTCTTAATTTCTTTTCTTTGTGTTCTTTTATTTTGTATAATGTATATGTTAATGGTATATATCCACTATATCTAGGTAAAAACAATTAATTTATCTTTTGTAAATTAACTTAGGGTGACTTGGTGGTAATATTCGGTGTTGTTGGGTGACAATCATGTTAGTGGGTTGATGTTAGTTGAAGATTGTGGTTGACATTGGGGAGATTTTGTACTACTATGGGCTAACATTTGCATGTCTAGATCTCTGCACACTATGTGTTTGAATAATTGCCACATTGAGGTAAAAATTGGTAATGTGACCATCGTGGTGGTGAAGTCTGAGTAACCAACCGGCGGTCACACAAATTGAACCCTCTCTGAAAATAAACCTTGTTGTGTCAGGTACCATGTCTCAATCCAGGAAACGCAGAACCCAGGCTAGTGCAAGCCAGTTTGACTCTACTCGGTTTGTCTCAAAGGTTGTTGAGGAAAGATTTGAAGCAAAGGCAGCCCGGAAGATGGTGCATGAAGTACCTATTGACAGTGCCGCCCTGCAGAGTGAATGCCTAGAGATGTTCCATGAATTGAGGAGATGCCAGTTGGACGTCTTCTTTGAGGAACTGGAGGAGGCGAATATTTTGATGGTCCGGTTATTCTATGCGAATTTCCCGGAACACGCCAACCGGATAGTCACAGTAAGAAGAACACGGGTAAATTCTTCTCTTGAAGAAATACGCCTAGCATATCGGCTACCACTCTTCTCAGGAGCAGAGGATTACTACCAAACTTACTAGACACCACCTGTCACTTGGAACCTTATTGTTCGGTCAATCTGTTTGGGAGGGGAGCCCATATGGATAAAGCATGACATCACTCTAAACTCCCAATCTCTCACTTGGGAAGCTAAATGCTGGCTCACCATCATCTGTAGCTGAATGTTTCCCTCTAGAAACACTACTGATATAAATGCACCTCGTGCAGTGGCTGTTTGGTGTTTTGTCAACCGTCATGACTTCGATGTGGCCAGGCTAATCCATGATGAAATTTTCATCAGATCTCCTGAGATAGTCAAAGGTTATACTTCCCTTCACTGGTCACCAGGTTGTGTCGTGCTGCAAATTCCCTCGGGAATCGTTTCATAGATGGGAAGCTCGCAAAGAAGTCTCTTTCAAGGCCAGCAAAATCACAGTGGGAAAGGAGCAGCCTGTACCTATTGTTGTGGACGATGAGGATGAGGTGGTGCCTGATTCCGCCCCGCCAATGACACCTTATGATGAGGCGGGCCCATCTAGGCCTCGGCGGAGCACCCGGATGTCTACCTTGGAGCAAGATGTTGCTGGCTTACGCACCTCAGTGGATAACCTGAATGACAGTTGACACTCTATCCACTCAGAGTGCTAAGTCCGAGAAAAAGATAATGTCATGGCTCTGAGCATTAGGGCGCGCCTGTCGTCTCGACCCGGCCACCGCCACTGATGAAGAGTGAATACTAGGGAAGTCTCCTTACCTCACTGTGCATTATTGTTGTTGACATGGGGACATGGCAATTCTTTAATTGTGGGGTGGGGGATACTGTTTGTTGTTGTATATATATAATTGTTGGTAGGTTGATTGGTTTGTTGGTAGTTGAATATTTTTTTTCTTTTTTGAATATATATGGATTAGTGTTGACTTGGCCCGAAGACGGACACCTTTCGACAGTTCTCTTGAGGATTTTGAGTTGAAAAAAAAAATTAAAAAAAATGTACCCAGGACTCCTCCCGACGATGGACCTTTTTCTTGAGGGAAGTGAGTCTAGAGAAAACACAAAAATATTTTTCTTTGTTAGGTAGTGTATCAACCCCCTTGGTTTTTTCTTTATACCACAGTTCTTTTCCAAGGGTTTTCATTTGAACCGGGTGTAGTTAGTTTTTTTTCCCTTTAGTTTAGGAGTCTTGGGCGGAAAAATCAAAGATGGGAATAGGGTCCTTAACTCTATGATACCCTGAATAAAGATTACTTTAGTGGAACACTTAGGCTCTTTAGTCGAATCTAACAAGGCCTTAAATTGTGTGTCCCTGAATGGTTCAAATGCTTAAAGTAGAGTGTCTGATGATCCTAACTGAATTGAGTCATGTGCCATGTGTGAGTGAGACTTTTTGTATTCTGTGCTAACACTCAATGCCTAGAACTTGCCCTGTGTGTGTACAAAGCGAAATGGTAGTCTTGTTTGGTCTGGAAAGTGATATAGACATTCTTTGCTTAACTCTTTTGTAGATGTTTGTCCCACCTAATGGTACATATCTTAGTCAACCACGTTGCGCCTATAAGCCTGTTTTCCTTGGAAACCACATTACAAGCCTGACCCAACTTTAAATAGCCTATCTTGTTGAACCCTATCACCTCTTGAAGCACTCGAAGTGTAATGGATATGAAAATAAATATAAGTGTGGGGTTGATTGAGGCTGTTAAGTGGAATTAAGGAAGCATGAAAAGTGCACTGTTTGATAAGCAATACTATAGGACACCAGGAAAAAAAAAGTCTCAATTTGGTGGTGGCTATTAAAAGAAAAAGTGTGCTTAAAAGAATAAGGGGTTAACACAATAATGTAATGGCGGAATGAAGGTTTGACAAAATCAAGACATTAAAAGTACACAATGTAGTGGAGTGCTTAGGGAGGTGCAGTCACTATACCCATATGTATCCTACTCATCCCGCAGCCAACATTACAACTAAATAAGGTCCTATTTGATTCTAGACCTAACAAACTCGATTAGTCGAGTATTACTCTACGGGCGATCCTATGGTGCGTTGTTTGTGGCATAAGAATTTGTTTCTGAGGGTGAGTGAAATTCCGTATTCGAGTTCCTCAGTGTGTGATTGGTAAATAATATAAGTCTTTTTTATAGTGAGTAGGCACATGATTCATGAAGGGAAGGTAAGTCTGGACCTCTGACTGAGAGTAGGAGAGCCGGTTAGGCGTATTGCGTGGCTATAAAGGAGTCCACTCTCGAGGCTAGGATGTCGCGCTGAATTAGTCTACATGTGTGAAGTCTTCTAGGTATAGAGAGTAGGGAAGGTATCCTGTGATGATTAGGCCTGTAGAGTGTGGTCGTGTTGCTCGAGGACGAGCAACGATTTAAGTGTGGGGTGTTGATAATAGGATATATAGACGCTATTTACACTCTTAATGAACAATACTTTAGTGTTGTTTTAGGTGCAAAAATGACAACAAGATGCTCTAAATAGTGTTTTTTATGCTTTGCAGGAAATGATCCACGTTCGGAAGATACTTTGGAGCGTTTTGGAGTCAATTGCGGGAGTATAAGGCCAGTCAAGAAGAAACCGAGTGAAAAGAAACAAGAAAAAGGCGAAAATGGCTGGAGTGGAGCCCACCGCGACCGCGGTGGGCAACACAATACGACGCAGAATTTATGCGAACCACCGCGGTCGTGCCGCATTCTGTCGTGGCCACGGTCGATCCGGAACCCAGAAAATGCATGGACTTAAGTGCAAAAATGGAAAAAATTAGCCTAACCCTATTTAAACCCTATAAACTCGTCCAAGAAAGTTTAGGCTTGTTTTTAGACTGACTTTGGAGGCAAGAACGAGTGTGAGAAGACCAGGCTACAATTAGAGTTTTTCTATTCTCCATCTTTTGTCATTATCTTGGGAATTATGAATTATTTTATGCTTTCTTTGTGTTGAAGCATGAGTAGCTAAACAATCCGTCTAGGGTTGATGGAACCAATTGTGAGATGAAGTTTTGACTTAATATTGTTATAACCGATCTGGGTTTAATCTAAGATTGTTCAACTATGCTTTGTATGGTGAGTAATTGAATGGGCCCTTGATTAATCGTGTCTAATTTCTTGGTGTTACTTGAGAAAGAATACCAGGTTAGATTGTTGTTGAACAACACCACTTTTGGGTAATTGAGGAGATTCGTTACTTGAATTTAAAAGTGGGGTTAGAGATAACGAAACTTTGGTGGGATAAATTAGAGCTGCATAAATTATCAGCTAGAGTAGTTCGAGAGAATGCTCTAGTAAATTATTGTAGTTGATTGAGAGATAATTGCAATAACCCATAGCTCATAATCCTCATAGAGTAACACGGTGAGAGTATAGCAAAAGAGTAAGAATAGGTTTAGCAATTGGAGACATCACTACCCTAGATCTTTCTACCATTGATTTACCTTCAATATTAAATATTGTTAGTTTTTAATATCAGTCGTTTTAGTTAATAAATCCAAAAAATTATTGATAAAAATACTGCACCCAGAAAAGTGTCTGAGCTTACATAGCATCACTGAGAGTTGTAATTGGTAGGATAGTTCCCTGATTCGACTCCGGACTTTAAACCGGATTATATTTGCAACGACCGCTTTGTCTTTTATAAGGCACAGTTGGGCGTGATCACGTGCACCCTGTGAATTGGAACTCTATTGTTTCCATGGCAATGTATAGTGGCCCTACTTTGTTGATATCTGTGTTTTCACCATGTGATAAAGTAATTGAGTTGTCAATCATGCTAAATATCATGTTTAGGATTTATACTGATTTTTTTGGGACACATAGTGGTCGTTTCTTGCTGTCATCTCACTGATTTCATTGATATTACGTACTCAGTCATATTCATGTATTCATATCATATCTCAGTCTTAGTTATTGCTTATTGATGCATCATATCATTGTTGTCGGGCTAGTATCATGACATTGTAAGCCCGTGAGTGAGACTGGAGAGATTGATGACTGAGTGAGGCTGGGAGCCTGATTATAACTGATAGTTATGGGATCGGGATGCACGCCGCATCATGTTATATTGATTTATGCCCGGATATGGCTTATGATAGCTCTTGGGCTGTAGGAGCCTCTCCGGAGTCTTTACACCCCCAGTGAGCACGGTTGATTATATTGAGGGATGGATCTTCCCTGGACATGGATCTTGTCCGCAACATTTATATACCTAGAGATTGATCTTCTCCATGGGGCCGGATTGGCCTTCCTTGGTACTGAGTGACTGATAGTTAGTGATGTATATATTCCGGGATGTATCTTCCCTAGGCCGTATGGGCCATATACAATACCGACTCGTTGAGCATGATGAGTTGAAAGTGTGAGACAGTGAGATTGAGTACTCTGAGAGTGTGAGTACATGATTCATCTTCGAGATACATGACATTGGCATGCACACATGAAATACATGCATAGAGATGCATTTTTCCTCATGTTGTACAGTATCACATCATTCATGACTTTCTATACACATTCATATGTGGGAAAGAGAGGTATTTCACACTTGCTATTTGGAAAGAAAATGAAACATCTTATTTATTATGGAAAGGATATTTGGAAAAATTACAGTTTTCAAACTTACTCGTGTTTTTTTGGAACTTTCGGTAAAAGATTTGGGTTTTCACTGCGATACTTGAAAAGTATGACTATTTTCTGGAATTGTGAACGAGCTGAGCATTTTTTTTACTTCTGAGATACCCCTTTTATTACTTATATTATGTTGTTATAAATTGTTGTGGGATATTGGTATCGGACCTAACCTTGTGTTAGCTCGTCACTGCTATCAACCTAAGGTTATCTTTGTTGCTTACTGAGTACATGGGGTCGGTTGTACTCATACTACACTTCTGCACCTTGTGTGCAGATGTTGGTTGTTGATGTTGTTGTGTTCGACGGGAGCTGGATGGAAGATGTACCTGTGTCCCGTTTGTAGCTGCCCCTTGTTCGTGGTAGCATTAAACCTATAAAACTCTATTTATGTACTTTTCAAATAGACGATCTTTTTATTTCATTTTAACTTTGTAAATTCTATTCTTAGAAGCTCATGATTTGTACTACCAGTCCTCGGGGTAGTGTACAAGATTCAGATAATTTATTTGCTTAATTGTCTTGTTAAATATTATTGGAAGTGGTTAGTTATTAGTTGGATTACCTAGCTGGTTGGGTTAGGTTCCATCACGACTAGTGGATTTCTTTTGGGTCGTGACAGTTGTGTATTAAAATGTTATGAATTCGAGTCGTACTTCAAATAAAAGTATGCCAAATTGTGGAAGAAGACTCAATGTGCTTAAGACTCTTATTTGCTCGTATGTATACTTAAAGTCTTGATTAGAAAGGCCTTGTTGTTGATAATCCACGATGATGTTTGCAAGTGGAAGGGGTGAGCATGAAATATGAAATACGGCCAACGTGCTAAGAATGATATTACATTTGTGGCCACTAGTGCCAATACAATGAATAGATGTGTAAAAGATTGTGAAATGAACAGAAAATCCTTTATAATAAACGTTTTGGGAGTATTGTTAGTCACCGAGGAAGGGTAGGTTGAAATAACCTAACCCCAAAACTACACGTGCCGGTGTAGGAGTGATTGAGGGGTAAATCTCTGTACTAATGTGTTGAGGATATTCCCCTTAAATGGGATGATATTGACGCATTGAGATTATTCCCCTTAATTGGGATGAGATAATTGCTAGCGAAGGGAGATGTCGATTCACACGGCATTATGGTGAGACGGCCTAGCTGATCGGGTCGAGATAGGAAGACATGCCGCGCACATGGTGGTGATTGTGATTGTGATTGGATGTTGTTGGGTAATACAGCCTAGCCGATCGGGCCTTGATCGAACTCCGTGATAAAATCATGGTGGTATATAGGTACTAAAGATCTCCCAACCTAAAATGTTGAAATTTACTTGAAAACTTACATTGCTTCTAACTTGATGCTTTGATATTGTTTGAGGCTTCTTGTTCCTATGATTGGTTCTTCTTTTATTGTTACTCGTTCTATTGGGAGCATTTCTATCCTTAAATACTAGTACTATTCTATATGTACTAACGTCCCTTTTATCGGGGATGCTGCATCTTTAATGGATGCAGGTGGTTCCATAGTAGGCGACTTTGATCCGTGATAGAAGTACACGTTCTTCCCAGCCGACTTGGTGACCCACACTTCATTTCGGGGTCGTGTATCTTTTGTTCCTTGTGTATTATATTTTGAGGTATAGCCGAGGCCTTATTGTCAGCACTATTATAGTACTCTTAGTACCCGTTAGAGTCCCTTAAACATAGAGTGGGTTGTATATTGGTGTTCGGAAAGTCAAAATAGAATGTTGTATTTGTATCGCATGTTCGACTTCTAAACTACGAATGTGTAACGTAATATTTTGGAGGCGTATAAATGATATAACTAATGGTAATGATCTGGCGTTGTTCACATGGTCTTCAAATGGTCTAATTAATGAAATATGTCTCCATTTTATTCATGGGTAAGTTCGGGTAGAAAGCATCTAGTAGGCTTGCTTCTCCGGGTTATCTCGATTGAGCGTTGGTCGCGCTCCCTGAGGCCAGAGCATGACATCATATCTCTCAGGGTTCTTTTGGCATAGCTGCATATATCAACAAGCTTAAAAACTCTAGGATAAGCTTGTTTCCTTGTCTGCTAGCTCTAGGTGTACCTGTGGTGGCAGTGTTAAGTCTGAGGCAGAACAGACGGTTTATCAATTCCCTATGGGTCTCCATGATATATATGTGCAAGTTAGGAGCAACATACTCATGATAAAACCTCTCCCTTCCATTGACACTGTGTACAGTATCCTTTTAAGTGATGAGAAACAAAGACATTTTTCTGTTGCTTCTCACATCTCTTTAGAGTCTTCCTCCTTCAATGCTGGGGTTTCTAAATATCCATATGCTCCCAGGGTGAACTTCGATTCCCAGAAGTCATCTATTATTTGTAAATATTGCAAGAATCCTGGTTTCATCATTGAATAGTGTTATAAGCTCCATGGTTTCCCACAAGGTTTCAAATTCACTAAGAAACCTGGTGCCGGAAAGGATTCAGCACATGTGGCAGTTGATTCCTCCTTTTCTCAGCAATGTCTTTCTAATTCAACTACTGGTGTAGATTCACTCAACTGTTCTGAACAATCAATTGGGATTCTTGGTTTGACAAAGGCACAACACCCCCAGTTGATTCATCTTCTACAATAGACTTAGGTCAATCCTGATTCATCTATTTCACTCATGGATTCATCACAATTTGTAGGTAGGGTGGCCACTCACAGTGTTTTACTTAAGCCTGCTTTATATTCCCAAGTCACTCTTTCTAATTGGATAGAAGATTCCAGTGCATCTGATCATATGATCTCTCTTAAATTTCTTCTCTTCAATATACAACCCCTTATTATTCCTTTCCTTAAGTCTCTTCCAAATGGTTACACGGTTAAGGTCTATAACTGTGGATCCCTAACCTTTTTCCCTAATTTCACTCTGTATAATGTGCTTTATGTCCCTAATTTCAATATAATCTCATTTCAGTTCATCATTTTGTCAGTCAATTTGATGGGATTGCACAGTTTACTAAGGCTTTGTGTCTTACATGGCCCTTCTCTAAAGAAGCCATTGGCTCTTGGTAAACTGGACAATAGCCTATACAAGTTGTAGATTCCTGTGTTTAATTCTTCCAATTATGTTTCTAGTGTTGATCTTACTTTTCCTTGTTATGTTATTTGTGATGTTTCGAGTGTTTCTAATGGTCCTAACTGTAATTCTGCTCATGCTACTTCTAATAAAATGGATGTTCTTTCGGATTTTAGGCTTGGTCACATTCCTTTCTCTAGAATGAATCATATACCTGTTATCAATTCCTTCTTTTCTAGTAAGCAGTCTTTTCCTTGTTCTGTGTGTCCCTAGCACGACAAACTAGACTCTCTCTTCTCTGACAACAACATCCATTCCACGTCTCCCTTCCATCTAATACACATTTACACCTGGGGCCCAATCATTCACCTACCTCTAATGGTGATAGATTCTTCCTCACCATTGTAGATAACTATTCTAGGACAACCTGGACTCACCTGCAAGGCTTTTGATCTACCTAAGAGTTTCATTGCCATGGTAGAGACGCATTTTCATTCTCATGCACATACTTTTATGAGTGACAATGCTTGGGAATTGGGATCTAGTTCCATTGGCTCTAAATTTTTCACAGAAAAAGGAATCATTCATAGACATTCTGCCCCTCACACTCCTCATCAAAATAGTATTGTAGAGAGAAAACACAGACGCTTGCTAGAAACTACTAAGGCCTTGTTTCAATACAAGTTGCATGTGTCTTTTTTGTGGGACTATATTCTCACTGCCACTTATCTCATTAACAGATTCCCTACCTCTTTATTGAAGAATAAAGGCTCTTTTGAGTTGCTCTATGCGAAGCCCCCTTCTTACACTCATCTCAGGTCTTTTAATTGTTTGTATTATGCTACAGTCCATAAGGTTCATAGAGACAAATTTGCTCCCAGGTGCATTGTGTTTTTATGGCGTACCCTTTTGCTAAGAAATGTTGCAAACTGTACAATATTGTCTCAAATTTGAAGCTTTACAAATGTAAAAGTTAAACTCATCAATTATCCATTTTCTAAATTGATAGTATGGATCTTATCTATATTTGACCCCTTTTAAAAAAGTTCATTATCCAACCCATTTTTTTAATAGATAATATAGGTAGATAATTGTTCTCTTTTAACCATTTTGCTATCATTAGTTATAAACTAGCATTTATAATCTAGGCACATTTGCTGGCTTTGAATTTCCTTAATTTTTGTGTGGAGAACTGTTACTTTCTATAAAGGTGATATATACAAGAAGTTCAGAGAGCAAGAACATGCAGCATTGAGTATTTTACCTAACTGAAAGGTGCTAAGCATCAAAACTTTGAGGATCCTCAAGCTTGTATTCCTTGTATATATATAGTAAAAAAGCTTCAAAAGTATTTATATTAAATCTGAATGATTATTCTCACAAGAAGTGGTCAGTGCAAAGATATTTCTCATCCATTGATTTAAAATTCTGGATTTACTTCCGATAAGAAACGGCTTCATCACTGATATAAAACCATTTTATTTGCTTGTTAGAAAGTTTGTAATAGCTCAAGAAATTAGAGAGAATTTACCTTTGAGTAATGTGTTAGAAGATGAGACTAAAGGGACAACTATTTGCCTTATAATTTATTATATGTGCATTGTGTAAGTTAGCATGTATTTTGGTGAGGGGTAGGGCGAAGAAAATCAGAAAAGAGTTTTGAAAAATACTTTTCCCTTTTTTATAGGAAAAATATTTTCCTAGTAAAATGTGTTCATGAAAAAAAAATATTTTTTAAAATATTTAAGCTAACCAAAAATGAGAAAATTTAAAATTTGTACCAAACACACCTACTATCATTTAAGAATTTGGCACCAAATTTTGTACTACTCCTCCGTTCTAAATTTATGTGAACTTGTTTGATTGGTACGGAATTTAAGAAAAAATAAATACTTTAAATTTGTGGTCCTAAACAAATTAAAAAAGGAATCAGAGTATTTGTGCAGCTATAAAAGGTTCTCGTTGAGAATAGAATTATAAGTTTAAGTTAAATTTTTATCCAATTTAAAAATGGCTCAATTTCTTTAGAACTGACCGAAAAATAAATAGTTTGGTATAAACTTAAACCGGAGTACAAAACAAGATAAACAGAAACACCCAACATGCTGTTGCTAACCCTTCCTCTGTTTATCCATTCACAGCCATTTTCTCTGTAAACTCTGCATACAGGGGCTTAAGTTTAGTTACTTGCTAAGTAGCTCAATCTTCTTTTTCATTTTTGTCAATGTCAAGAAAAATGGGTGGAGGAGCTGCAGCTACACTACCGAATGATGTACCATGGCGAGCTGCTTCTGGTTCAAAGCCCATCCCCAAAATTCATTACTCCCCTATTCTTCGTATCCCTCAAAACCCTTATTCCAATTTTGCCCTCTCTGTTATGAAGGTTTGTTAGTTTTACACTTGCCCTTTTCTGGGTTTTATTTATTCTGAAAATACTTTTAAAGACCTGACCTTTTTTGGGGTTTTAATGCTTTTTTGTGCAGGACCCAGATCCAATTGGAAGTGGATTGGGAACGGAGGCTATTGTAGAAGCTGCAGGTCCAGATTGCATTGTTCCTGGACAGATTGCACCTATTAAATTACTGGGGCTTAAGGTGCTTGTCTTTGTATCCAAATTTTGATTAATCCATTTTTTTTGTTATTAATTAGCTTCTAAAGAAAAGGCAGCCCCAATGTATACTGGAAGGAGGGCTGCACTCCAAGGGAGTGTGATGTAGGTAGCCTATGGGATGCAAGCACCACTAGCTGATTCCGCGACTCGTAACTTATAGGTCACATGGGGACAACTAGCTCTTATTAGGTAGAAATGAAAAGTAGTGTAAGTTTGCATTTTTTTAATTCACAAAGACCTAAATGATTATGTTTCTTCTGGTCTTCCGGAATTATGAGTTTGTTGGAGAATGTAGTAGAATTAATAGTTTAAAGAAGGATTATGCCAATTGACAATTATGTCTTGGAGTGATTCCAATGGGAGTTTATGATTTTATCTTGATTTTATTTTGTAACTTGGTTTCGTTGATTAAATAGGATTGCTCCACTATCGTTGAGTATGATTTTGGATAGCATAGCTTGTAGATTAGAAAATATAGAAGATTAAATGAGGAAGATAGCATGTACATAAGGCGATGCTATTGAAAGGAATTGAGGTTTATTAATCTGAACTTGTGGATAACTTGTAGTTGTTGCTATTTTTAGCTTGTAGGAGTTTACTATGTTTATCAGAGAACTTATAAGGATCTCTTTGATTTCGTCTATAAATATAATAGAAAAGAATTTGTCGTTTAGCTTATTTCATTTAACTGTACCTCTGATCAAATGCTTTCTAAGATTAACTTAATGGTGAGACAATTTCTGTATTACGAATTAAGAGTAGATGATGCCTAACCTTCTTCAACTTATGAAATTCTCCCAATAGGCATTGTCAGACAACAAAGATTAGATTGATGCTCTGCCCAAAAATATTAAGGCAATGACAGTGTTGCAAACAAATAATTTAGTAGACATGCCCCCTTCAAACAAGTGCAACAGCTGCGAGAAGCTCATTGCATTTGGAGCATTATGACTACTAAGCCCGGTTTCTTACATACAAGATGCTATGAACCAATTACAGATCTTAAGAACCTTTGGCTTTCCTTACTGTTGATTAGTCACACTTTTCTTCCAATTTACAGGTCCTCAAATCCAAAAACATGATAAAGGAGGATACTTGTATATACAGATGATTGGGGTAACTTGATTGATAATTGTGGTTGAGTCACTCAGTGTATGAACACTCTTGATACCATCTTGTGTATTATCATGAAATATTTTTTGAGAGAAATATTTGTACCTTTTTAAAATAACAGAAAATCATGCATTACCTCCAATAAACCTCCTCTAGAATTGCCATCTTAAAAGATCAATGCAAAGACAAATGATTATGGATCTAACTACCTTATCTATAGAATATTTAAATTGGTTTTGTCTTATGCTTGTTCAATAAACCTTATTAAAAATGCTTTTGTATTTAGTCATTTGTACAAAAAAATTTTAAGGATTAAAGACCCTGTGAAAATCCTAAACTTGGATGGAATTTTTGCTATCAAGGGGGAGCTGAGAAGGAAATGGAAATATAATTTTACATGTGACATGTGAAAGGTCCAGAGATATTTAATTGCTATATCCTGAAGTGAAAAACGAAAGTTTGATGGATCAGTTAGTAACACTACCAATTTATTTGTCTGTGTTCCATTTAGTCTGTGAACTACAAGGCCTAACCTCCTGGCATTGTAGGAATTAAAAATTAGGGCATATGAACAGTGGAGAATCTATGCGTGATTATATCTTTTTCTTCCTTCGTTCCCTTTCAGTTGAAGCTAAAAGGCATTTGATGCTTCTCACGATAGTTGCCGCCTCATTGGGGTTTCGTGAGTTTGGTTTGAGTGTTCATCGATTGGATGGATCTATATGCTTCGGGGTGGTGAAACGAGGTGTATATGTTTTTGGACTTTTAGTTTCAGCTGAAAGCAGCTATGCTATTTAATTTCTTAAACCTTATTCCCCCAAGCTATAACTGTCACTACCTTGTCAAACTATATTGTCTCAATTATTTTCTGGTTTTGTCTTCAGCCTCTTCATAATGTTTTAGCTTTCAGTATTTTGCATATCCAATCAACTTCCTTTATGCATGTAGGTATGGCCCATTGAAGTCGACTTGAAGTTTATGGAACCTATTGGACGAGAACTTAAGTCGGTTGGGAAGGTAATACTTCTTTGTCTAGTTTAGTTCAATCGACTAAAGTTGACATGCTCTTTAAGGAGATAAATCTATTGATTGAGTTAGATTCTGTGGGAGCATACTAGTTTGGTTAGTAACTGTATTACTTCCAGTAAAAAAGTTTGTATATTCTACTTATGCAAAATATGTTAGCTGCACGATAAAGTTATTTTACATTTTTTAAACTGTGATGTGTTAGCTTACAAATTGCAAATGAGTAGCTCCTAAAAACCGATAGGTCACCAAGGTAGCTGTGCACTTGTAACTCAACGAATGCTATTACTCAAACAAGAGGGGACATAGACAGAATGGCTAGAACGCAAAGTGGTGCTTAGCTATTTACATATTTTGCATACAAAAATCTGCAACTGCATCTGTACATACCTAAGCTTGATTATTACTTTTACTATAAGTTTGGCCAACTTATCTATGAAAGACATAAAACACTGCTCTTCCCTTTTTGTCTGATTGGTGAATACTACGTAGAAAGTTGACTCAACATTTTACAGTAGGTTCAAGTATGCGCATACAGATGTTTAATTCTTTAAATACGCACATATGCTGCTGGTTTCGTGCATACAACTGCTAGTATTTGTAACAAAGTTTCGTTTACCTTTATCACATTCTTGTTTTCATTTTTTGCAGTTTATGGATTCAGCAGTTAATCTTATGAACAAATCTTTCATTGATCGCTAGTGTTTCCATTGGACTGGCTGGAGTTCACCAGAGTCTACTATCTACCCGAGGCATGTAAAAAAAACTGATGAAGTGGGTTATAGAGATCAATTTTTCCAATTAGTCCTGTTGATGTCCCTCATTTGAGGCCCTCCAGTTGTACTTTAACTGATAATTAGTTGTATATTACATGAAGTTGTGGCATTTGAGAAAAAAAGTGAACTATATCTATAGTCATATGATATGGAAGTTTAGTGCCAAATTCATGACCTGAAAAGATGGAAATATGGTGAAGTTTTTACTGTTAGAATACTTAAGAATTGAAGGATATAAGAGTACACACTTGAAAATAGAATGTGTGTGAACTCCCTATATTAAGAGTTGTTTAATATATAAAATAGTTTATTAGTGAGATATACTAGACAGGATTTGTGAGCTCGTATTGATGATTATTTGTCACGACACACACCATTTGTGCAGAATTGACCATCAAATTATAATACATGACGAGGTAATGCTTCCTCCTTTACCCGAGGGTCTATCAAAAACACCCTCACTACCTTCACAAGGAAGTTAAGGTCTACGTACACACTACCTTTCCTGATTTCACGTTTAGATTTCTCTTAAGCTGATTTTACTTGTGTTTCACAAAAATGGCATTTGTGCATAAAATGAAGTTTCCTTCCTACTTAATAACAGAAAAACTGAAGAAATAACTCAGCAAAAATACGTGCTCTTTGTTATAAAACAACGACTGTAAAGTAAATAAACTAAAGACAAGTGTAGAGAGAAATTGATATATTATTGAACTTTCAAACTGATGTACATAATGAACTAAAATCTCCTCTATTCATAGAAGAAGGAAGTTGTTGTGTAAGCTGCTACTGCAAGCTGCTGTGTAAGCTGCTTGTAAGCTGTTACTGTACCAGATGTAGATAATCTTCTTCCGGGGGTAATGTTTATCCATAACGGAGTACCAAAATGATAAGCTTCTTCACGAGGCTTATTTCCAATAGAGTACTAAATAGATAAACATATTTACGGCAGTGTCCCATATGGATAAGCTTCTTCAGGAAGCTTATTTACAACGGAGTACTAAATGAACATCCATTATATAATATATATTTATAACACTCCCCCTTGGATGTTCATTAAAAGATAATGTGCCTCATTAAAACCTTACTAGGAAAAACCCCGTGGGAAAAAAGTTCTAGTGAAGGAAAAAGAGTACACATATTTAGTAATACGCATTGCTAGGTGCCTCATTAAAAACCTTATAAGGAAAACCCTGTGGGAAAAAACCTTAGTAAGGAAAAAAAAGTGCATCGCGTATTTTACTCCCCCTGATGAAAACCTTGTTTCAGATATTTGAGTCTCCGCATTCCAATCTTGTATACCATCTTCTCAAAAGTTGAAGTTGGCAAAGATTTAGTGAATAAATCTGCCGGATTGTCACTTGAACGGATTTGTTGCACATCAATGTCACCATTTTTCTGAAGATCGTGTGTGTAGAATAATTTTGGTGAAATGTGCTTCGTTCTATCACCTTTTATAAATCCTCCTTTCAATTGGGCTATGCATGCAGCATTGTCTTCGTATAAAATTGTGGGTCTTTTTTCACATTCCAAACCATATTTTTATCGAATAAAATAAATTATTGATCTCAACCATACGCATTCCCTACTTGCTTCATGAATAACTATTATCTCGGCATAATTTGAAGAAGTAGCAACAATAGATTGCTTTGTGGAGCGCCATGATATGACAGTACCTCCATAAGTAAATACGTACCCGGTTTGAGATCGAGCTTTATGGGGATCAAATAAATAACTTGCATCTGCATAACCAACAAGATCCGCACTATCTTTGTTAGCATAAAACAAACTCATATCAAGAGTTCCCTTTAAATATCACAATATATGTTTAATCCCGTTCCAATGTCTCCGTGTAGGAGAAGAACTATATCTTGCTAGTAAATTAACAGAAAATGCTATGTCAGGCCTTGTAGCATTAGCAAGATACATTAATGCACCAATTGCACTGAGATATGGTACTTCGGGACCAAGGAGTTCCTCATTCTCTTCTGGAGGGCGGAACAAATCCTTATTCACTTCAAGTGATCGAACAACCATTGGTGTACTCAATGGGTGCGCTTTGTCCATGTAAAAGCGTTTTAAGACCCTTTCTGTATAGGCAGATTGATGGATAAAGATCTCTTCTGCTAAATGGTCAATTTGCAGACCAAGACAAAGTTTTGTCTTTCCAAGATCTTACATCTCAAGTTCTTTCTTAA
Organism: Nicotiana knightiana; assembly: GCA_005239525.1. NCBI lineage: Eukaryota > Viridiplantae > Streptophyta > Magnoliopsida > Solanales > Solanaceae > Nicotiana > Nicotiana knightiana. The sequence goes on from ML401223.1 coordinate 66,275, forward strand.
GATATTCAATTGCTTTTTGGAGCTCTTCTGGAGTTCCAACAAGATTTATGTCATCAACATAAATAGCAAGTATAACAAATTCTGATGCCATTTTCTTTATAAAAATACATGGACAAATAACATCATTTATGTAACCTTCTTTCAGCAAATATTCACTAAGGCGATTATACCACATGCGCCCAGATTGCTTTAAACCGTACAAAGATCTTTGTAATCTGATTGAATACATTTTCCGAGATTTTAAATTTGTTTCGGGCATTTTAAATTCTTCAGGGATTTTCATATAAATTTCATTATCAAGTGACCCGTGCAGGTAAGCTATAACCACATCCATTAGATGTATTTCAAGCCTTTCATGTAAGGCTAAACTGATGATATATCGAAATGTTATGCCATCCATAACGGGTGAATATGTTTCTTCATAATAGACTCCAGGTCGTTGTGAGAATCCTTGTGCGACAAGGCGAGCCTTGTATCTTTCAACTTCATCTTTATCATTTCTTTTCCGCACAAAAAACTCATTTATGACCAACTGGCTTTATACCAGCAGGTGTTTGGACTACTGGTCCAAAGACCTCTCTTTTAGCAAGGGACTTCAATTCCGATTGAATTGCCTCTTGCCATTTTGGCCAATCAGATCTTTGTCGACATTCTTCGACAGATCGGGGTTCAAGATCCTCACTATCTTGCATAATGTTTAGTGCAACATTATATGCAAAAATATTATCCACCACTATTTCAGATCGATTTAAATTAATCCCATCACCAGTAGAACTTATTAAAAGTTCCTCACTCACCTGAGTCTCGGGTTCATTGATTTCTTCAGGAATCTCAGAACTAATCAGATCTTGGGTCTCTTCAGGAGATCCCTTCATAGTATTATTTTGATCATTTGTCGATTTCCTTTTTCTAGGATTTCGATCCTTAGAACCCAGAGGCCTACCACGCTTCAGGCGTGTTTTGGGTTTACTAGCTATCATGCTAGTAGATGGTCCTGCTGGGACATCAATTCGGATAGGGACATTCTCTGCAGGGATATGTGATTTAGTAATCCTTTTCAAATCAGTAAATGCATCTGGCATTTGATTTGCTATATTCTGTAAATGGATGATCTTCTGGACCTCCTGATTACATATAGGGGTACGTGGATCAAAATGAGATAATGATGAAACTTTCCACACAATTTCTCTTTTGATTTCCTTTTTCTCTCCCCCTAATTGTGGGAAATTTGTTTCATTAAATCGACAATCTGCAAATGAAGCAGTAAATAAATCTCTCGTCAATGGTTCAAGATAGCGAATAATGGAGGGTGATTCAAACCCAATATATATTCCTAACCTTCTCTGTGGGCCCATCTTACTACGCTATGGTGGTGCTACTGGCACATATACAACGCATCCAAAAATTCGTAGATGGGCAATATTTGGTTCATGACCAAAAACTAATTGTGACGGAGAATATTTATTATAATGTGTCGGTCTGAGACGAATAAGTGATGCTGCATACAAAATAGCATGTCCCCAAACAATAGTGGGCAATTTTATTTTCATAAGTAGTTGTCTTGCTATCAATTGTAGGCGTTTAATAAATGACTCTGCAAGGCCATTTTGAGTATGAACATAAGCTACAGGATGTTCAACTTTTATCCCAATTGATAGACAATAATCATCAAAAGCTTGAGATGAGAATTCTCCAGCATTATCAAGGCGAATAGCCTTTATAGGATAATCTGGGAATTGTGCCCTTAATCGAATTATTTGGGCTAATAGCTTTGCAAACGCCAGGTTGCGAGATGATAGTAGGCATACATGAGACCATCTTGAAGATGCATCTATTAGGACCATAAAATATCTAAACAACCCACTTGGTGGGTGAATAGGTCCACATATATCCCCATGTATACGCTCTAAAAAGGCAGGGGATTCCATGCTAACCTTCATTGGTGATGGTCTAGTTATCATTTTACCTTGATAACAAGCATCACAAGAAAATTCATCATTTGTAAGAATCTTCAGGTTCTTTAGTGGATGTCCACTTGAATTTTCAATAATTCGTCTCATCATTATTGATCCAGGATGGCCCAAACAGCCATGCCAAAGCTCAAAAGTATTTGAATCAGTAAACTTCTGGTTTACGATAGAGTGTGCTTCAACTGCACTGATCTTTGAATAGTATAAGCCAGAAGATAAAGTTGGTAACTTTTCTACAATGCATTTCTGGCCAGAAATATTCTTTGTAATACAAAGATATTCCTCGTTCATTTCATCTATTGTCTCAACATGATACCCATTTCGGCGGATATCTATAAAACTCAACAAGTTTCTTCGGGACTTGGAGGAGAATAATGCATTGTTTATAATAAGTTTTGTTCCCTTAGACAGAAATACAATTGCTCTTCCGGAGCCTTCAATCAAACTTATATTACTAAAAATTGTAGAAACATTTGCCTTTTCCTTATGCAAATAAGAAAAGTATTTCTGATCTTTGAATATGGCATGAGTTGTTCCACTATCACTTAAATAAATATCTTCATGATTGGTCTTTGATCCAAACATAATTTGAGGATTATCCATATTCTTCAAAACGACACAAAATATATTATAATAAATGTTATTATCAAAACGTAACTTCTATTACATGGCCATACTATTTACTACAAACAACAAAAATTAAAATATTTACATTTCTACAGATTCATCAGCGATTACATGACTTGTTTCTCCTTCTGGGAGTGCAAAGTAATCAGCTACATCCAAATGCATGAAGTCTAAATTATCTTCAAAAATAAAATTTGCTTCAGTATTTTTGTCTATCTTCTTCAGGGAAGCTTGATAAAGCTCAACTAGGTGCTTTGGCGTACGACATGTACGTGACCAGTGCCCTTTTCCCCCACATCTATAGCATGCATTTTCTGCATTTGTTACTTGCACTGCTTCATGCATTTGTTCCTTCCTTTTCCACTGCTGGTGGTTAGGAGGGTTTTTTGGTGCATTATTATTACCATGATTAGATTTTCTTCCCCGACCACGGCCATGACCACGATTGGGGCCACGACCTCTTCCATGCTTAGCTTGGTGGAAGTTCGTCTCATTCACTTCAGGGAATGGACAAGAACCAGTTAGTCGGCTTTCATGATTTTTCATTAATAGCCCATTATGTTGCTCGGCTACAAGAAGATGGAGATAAGTTTAGAATACTTTTTGAATGTCATCTCTCGATATTGCTGCTGCAGGAGCATATTCGAGGCATGAAAAATGGTGAAAGTTTTCTCCAACATATCATGATCAGTAATATTATCACCACATAATTTCAATTGGAAAATAATCCTAAACATAGCAGAATTAAACTCACTGATTGATTTAAAATCTTGTAGCCTTAAATGAGTCCAGTCATAACGTGCCTGTGGAAGAACGACCATCTTCAGGTGGTCATATCTATCTTTCAAATTATTCCACAGTATGATTGGATCTTTAACAGTGAGATATTCCATTTTCAAGCCTTCATCAAGGTGATGGCGTAGGAATATCATGACTTTGACACGGTCTTGGTTTGATGCTTGATTTTTTTCTTTGATAGTGTCTTTCAGACCCATCGCATCAAGATGAATTTCAGCATCAAGCACCCAAGACATGTAGCTTTTGCCCGATATATCCAGGGCTACAAATTCAAGTTTAAAAAGATTTGACATTATTTAGAAAAGGAAAGTTCATACCTTTGATACTTTCAAAGTATTTTCTCGAGATGGCAGAGTCTCGTGCTGATAACGTGTTATAAAATAACGACGGTAAAGTAAATAAACTAAAGACAAGTGTAGAGAGAAATTGATATATTATTGAACTTTCAAACTGATGTAAATAATGAACTGAAATTTCCTCTATTTATAGAAGAAGGAAGCTGTTGTGTAAGCTGCTACTGCAAGCTGCTGTGTAGACTGCTACTGTAAGCTGCTGTGTGAGCAGCTTGTAAGCTGCTGTGTAAGCTGCTTGTAAGTTGCTACTGTACCAGATGTAGATAATCTTCTTCCGGGGGTAATGTTTATCCATAACGGAGTACCAAAATAATAAGCTTCTTCAGGAGGCTTATTTCCAATAGAGTACTAAATAAATAAATATATTTACGGCAGTGTCCCATATAAATAAACTTCTTCAGAAAACTTATTTACAACGGAGTACTATATGAACATCCATTATATAATATATATTTATAACACTCTTTTCATTTCCCTTTAACTACCCAATTGTCTGGATTAGACAACACCATTTGCTAATATAAATAGTACTATTGCTTTTTGCCGACGGCCTCTTGTGCTCGTCTCTGATATTCACATCCGTCTCCGTTCCCTAAATAAAATCAGATGGCTAGCTCTACAAAGTTATTTGCCACCGTTTTCCTCATGCTGGTTCTTATTTTGGGCAGTGGTAATTAACTTCTTGCGTCTCCCTTCAGTTTTAGATTTGACACTTAGCTAACAACAATAACGTATCCAATGTAATTTACATTACCCCTATTTTATGCAGGTAAAAAAACTGTTTTCGATAGATCCTAAGTTGGCACTTAGCTAGTACATTCATCTGGTATCCCGGGGGACACTTCAAAGCTAGATGTCTGCATTTTCATTTTCTAAGAATTTATTAACCAAGTCTTTTCCTTTTTCGGAAGTAACTGTTATTTTTGGAGGTAGAAACTCTCAAATACGTGCGAGAACACAACTAATTAAGCTCTATCCCAAGAGCATCCACATCGTAATTGACGTACATATATAGTTTATTTTGATCCTATAAATTAAACATTTTATTAAGAGTATACATTTCCTTAAGGAACGTTCATAGGATCGTGAATAAACTTAGCTCTCTTCTTTCCATCACATAAAAGTTTGAATTTATTATGATATAATCAACACTATATTATAATCAACACTTTAATTTCCATATTATATAATGCCATATATTGGTTTTTTGGATGTGTGCAGCTATGGGACCAGAATTGGTGGAGGCAAAAGATGCAAGAAGCGGAGCCAAAACTTCCATGGGCGGTGCCGCAACCGGAAAAAATGTGCTGATATTTGCCACACTGAAGGCTTTGAAAGTGGCCACTGTAAAGGGTTCTTGAGTCGCCTCTGCATCTGCACCAACCCTTGCTAAATCGTTATAACCTCATGAAAATAATGAATGTGTTGCTCAGAATTGGAAACTTCAAAAAAAATGTTCACCTTTGCTTGTGGGAGTTAGGTGGCCACTCTTCACTCTTATATATATGTTAATAATATGTAGAAATTCTGAAGTTGCTGTATACTCAAAGCTATCCAGCTTGTTATGATGAAGTGAATAAACTATCACATTGACAGTTAAAATCATTTCCATTATATATGTCTCTCTTCATAAGATTTGGTACGTCGGCACTGTATCCTCAACTCCTCAATTGTCTCTAAAGTTTCTTCGGAAAGAATGATTATCTTATGACACTGTTTGGTCAATTCTCTTGTACCACCTACCTACCTCCCCCTACCAACCAACCAAGTAGTGTAAGTGTTTATAAAAAGTAATATTTGACCTGTTATACACAATATTTTGGCAAACTTCGTCACTATAACTCCGCCCTACGCCCAACACACCCTTCGATCACATATGAAGGAGATTTATGAACATAATAAAAGAAAAAGATACGGCAGAGTGCAAAAGAATGATGATCTCCTAGGCAATTAGAGAGAACGTACATTTGATTATGAAAAAACACGCACAAAATCAGCAATTTGGCCAATATGAACAAAGAAAATGGAGAAAGACAAATGACCATTTATACACTGAATTTGTATAACCTTTTCAATTGTAGCACTAAAATAAAAGAGAAAAGAAATATTTACATGTTTGATCAACTGATAATGCATGAAAAATGTAACATTTACTGACTCCATCTGGTGCATGCCTTTGATACATTTGTCAATGGTTGGCCTTAGTTTTGGAGAGTTTTCTTGACCAACAACTACTCTGTGTTGTTCGGTGTTCTTTTTTCTGTTTCAAGATATTTTTCTTCCCTGGAGCAGATCCTTATTCTAGAAGACTAGGTACCTCCATTATCTGGGTACAGTTGAAGACTAACAAAAAGGTGAATCTTGAATATCTCGTCAACAATAACAATAATACCCCGTGTATTCCTACAATGTGGAGTTTGGCTACCCTACTTAGGTAGAGATACTGTTTCCCATAAACCCAAATCTTGAATATCTAGTCAAAATCTAGAAATGCCCGGAAAACATGCTCTTTTGTGATTTTCAAGTACTATTTTATAGTTTTCTTAAGTGTAAAAAGATGTCATGGCTTTTGGAATACTTGCACCAATAGATTCTTAAAAAGTCAAGGTATTACCCTTGTGTCATGAAACAGAATGGGTGAATGTAAAATTAGGACAGGACACAGAAGCAACTCAAAGTTAGGGAGACAAAGGGAACAAAAGGGAAAGAAAAAGGAAGTGACAACAAGTTTACAAAGTGTCTAGACCAATCATCAGTTTGGATTTTGGTTGGGGTAATTGGTATTTCCATGAGCATATTTAACTTGCTTGTGACAATCTTCTGTCAAAGTCTATACAATGAAAATTGTTAGGACCGAAAAAGTCAGATGTCATGCCCGAGCTAGTAAAGTAAACCTTGAATTAAGATAAATTAGAGAATAAAAGAAAAATGTATCAAAAGAGACACAAATATTTAACGTGGTTAGGTCAATTGACCTACGTTTATGGCGGAGATGAGCAATCCATTATAATAAAAGAGATATAAAATATCGAGAAAATAACCTCTCGAAAAGGCAAACACAAGTGACACACTAACACTTGTCCTGTAAAGTTCTCCCCCTAAACACGACTCTCAACCCCGTATGACTACATTGTGGATGTTGCTGAATGAGAAGACGGATCTTTAATTTATAAAACTTCAAACATTTTTCTACAAGAAAAAGGACTATGGGAGATTTGTAATTTCCTTCTACAAGAAAGAAAAACAAATTATGGTAAACATGTTGCTCTTTCCTTCAAGAGATAGGAAAATCAAATATGGCAAGAAAATTATGCCAAATGCCTAACAAAAACATCAGCAAATATCTTATTAAGGTAACATTTTTTGTAAAGGTTTTCCATCAAAGGTCAGTTAGAGCACCTATAAACTGATCTAATACCAATTACCAAACATCAATATTTTTAGATCTGTATCCACCATGATATTAGTTTGAATTTGATTCAGATATGATGAATATAAAGAGACGGTAGATACATTAGCTCATTCACAAAAGTGATTAACTTAAACCTAAATCCTAAAATAGGAGAAGACTCAAAATCCAATTTTATAATGCCAAAGTGACATTTGTATTCAAATCACGAGAATCAGTATCTATTCTTGAATATGTCTAGAATTAATTCTTGTATATCTACTCTTATTCATGTGGAGAGGAGTACCAGAATTCTATGTTTTTTATGGGTTGGGAAAGGTTAAGATTTTCAAGAAAGAGAATCATATGTCCTTGGACTGTATCTGCAATTTATTTACATATTCGACCAAATTCGTGAGGTGCAAATTCTACAGATTTCTATGTCACCAACAGAAGTCCAAGCTTATGGAATCCTTTTTCCTTTACTTTTCAAATTTTTCTCTATTAATATATCTGGGCTGGTATACCTGTATAATGTTAAAATCGGACTCACCCGGTTTTGCTGACTAACCGAGACCAGGATGTTGGGGCGAGGATCAGCCCTGTGTTGTATCAGACCGAACATGAGGTACCGAGATAGGGATTCAAAGTACCAATCGAGATCGAGACCAGTAATGATCGAGACCAAACAAGATAGATATCGAGCGAGACCGAAGATAGCGTACTAACGGAAAGCCGAGATATCTATGGCCGGTTGAGAATCATGGCAGAAATCTCGGAACGGATCAAATCAAGAACGATTATTTAGCTAATCATGGGATTTCCTTCTTGATGGGTTTAAGGTTTCACCGTCTTATGTTTTGATGATCTAACAAACTTCTTGTCTATAACCAAATAAAGGACCTGATGCATACTTGGTACAATTCTTCAGCAATGGACTTTAGCTAATATGAGAGGTGTGACTTTAGCTACACAAGAACCAATTCAGGGACCTGATCCGCTGGAGTATCCCTGACAGAAGTACAAAGTCAACTCTACAACTGAAAAGTGACTGCCTGCAACTGTGCACGCTACAGTGCAAAAACAGTGCAACAGTCACTTCCCATTGGGAAGGGCCTTGCACCAACCAAGTGTGTACATCATCCAAGTGATGTCATCCAAAGTATATCAACAAGGAGTATTGCAACAAAACATCACTTGAACATTTTGTGATATTCACTCAAGCATTGAAGATCTTATAGAGCATTGAAGTCACAAGTGTATCAAGAGCAAAGTGCAACACTACTACGGACCAGCTCCATAACAAGTCTTGTGTATGTTCTTAGTTGAGTTGTATCTTTGTATTTGTTCTTCATTGTAATTCCTACTTTTCTTATCTAGAAGCGTTACTTAGGAAACCCTTGTAAACCATAAGTCTTTAGTGTTTGTGTCGTGACTAGAGTTAGTCATGAGTTGAAGTCTTTGTAATAAGTGTATTGCAAAGTGGCTTGTAATAGGTGTATTACAAGTTAGTGAGGTTGAAGTCTTTGTAATAGACTCATTACAAAGTGCCTTGTAACAAGTGCATTGCAAGTTAGTGAAGTTGAAACCCTACCAGTGTAGGTCGTGATTTTTCTCCCATTAAGTTGGGATTTTTCCACGTAAAAATCCTATGTCTTATTTACTTACTGTTTTATTAGTTAGTACTGCGGGAACTGATATAGGACCAGGTCTCTATACAGTTTGATTGACTCATATATTCTATCAATTGGTATCGGAGTAGGTTCTTTCTAAAAGGTTAACACCTAGAAAGGATCTCCATGGCTTCTCCACCAAACTTTGAGGAAGGACAATCAACCTGCAGGCCTCCGAGATTCAATGGTCAGTACTACGACTGGTGGAAAACTCGAATGCATGAATTTATAATGGCAGAAGAATCCGAGCTATGGGATGTTATATGTGACGGACCTTTTGTTCCAACGAAGAAGGTAGGAGAACATGCCGTTTGTGGTGTCGAAAACTAAGAAGGAATATAATGATGCCGACAGAAAAGCCGTGGAAAAGAACTTCCGTGCTAAAAGGATCTTGGTATGTGGTATAGGACCTGATGGATACAATAAAATCTCAGCTTGTCAATCTGCCAAGGAGATATGGGAAGCATTTCAAACGGTGCATGAAGGAACTACTCAGGTCAAACAGTCCAAGATCGACATGCACACCACCGAGTATGAGCTTTTTAGGATGAAAGACGACGATCGACATGCACACCACTGAGTATGAGCTTTGTAGGATGAAAGACGACGAATCTATACAGGACATGCACACAAGATTCACTTCCATCATAAATGGGCTGCATTCACTTGGAGAGATCATTCCTAGAAACAAGCTTATAAGGAAGGTTCGTACCATCTTACCCAGCTCATGGGAGAGTAAGGTGAACGCTATTACTGAAGCCAAAGACCTGCAAACCTTAACTATGGATGAGCTGGTTGGGAATTTGAAGACATACAAGATAAAGAGAAAGAAATACAGTGAAAGAAAAGAACCAAAGAAGGAGAAGAACCTGGTACTGAAGGCTGAAAACAATGACTCAAGTGGGGAAGATAGTGATATGGCCTATCTTACCAGAAGATTTCAAAAAATGGTTCGAAGAAATGGTGGAATACCAAAGAGAGGTAGCTCCGGTAAATCAAAGAACTATGATCTCTGTCACAAGTGCGGAAAGCCAGGACATTTCATCAAAGACTGCCCACTACTAAAGCAGGAGCATTACAAGCGCAACTCTAAGAAACCAGCAAAAAGGAACCCGGTTCCTGACAAACACTTCAAATGAAAAAGTGCAGCAGATAATATTGTGAAGCAAGATCTTGCTGCATGGGGAGACTCCTCCAGTGAATCAGAAGAAGAAAATGATGCAGGAGACAACTCCATGATGGAAGTGGAAATAAAGCAAAGGAATATGATTCATTATTTGCATTGATGGCTCAGTCTGATGATGATGAAGATGACGACAATGATGAGGTAAATTTCAGGGATGTTCAGAGGAATCTGAAATCCTATTCTTCTAAGAAACTAGTGTTATTAGCTAATGTTCTAATTGATTCATATCATTGTCTTGTTAATGATAAGGATGCATTGACCATACAGCTAGGAGATGCTGAACAAACTTGGGATGACTTGATGGTCTGTGTGGTTGATTTAAAGGAAACCATAGATAATCTTGAAAAAGAGAAAGAAGTTTTAACTGGAAAGATCAATAGTGTAGAAAATGAGAGAGATGATCTGATAGTAGTGGTTGTTGACTTGAAGGAAACCATAGAAAACCTGAACAAGGAAAAGAATACCCTAGCAGGGAACGTTGCAGCTATTGAGCAAGAGAGGGATGATTTTTTAGTGGTAATTGCATACCTAGAGGAAACACTTGAGGGACTTAAAACTGAACATAGTCGTGTGAGCATTGAGAAAGGAAGTAGCTAGTGAGGCACACATCAATCTTGAAAAAGAACTAAATGATGTGAAAACTAGTTTGTGTGGTGAGCTTGAGAAAAATAGGCAACTTCAAGCAGAATTGGAGAAGGTAAAAAATGATCTTGAGAAATCTCTTAAGGGGACCTGGTCCTCAAATACTGTTACTTCCATGTATTTCAATAATGGTGGAAACAGGCAGGGAATAGGGTTCCAAAAGGAGAAAAGTCCTTACAACCCTCACAACAAGTACTTCATTGTACCTGATAACTGGCTCTGTAATCACTGTGGGAACAATGGGCACTTCAAGGAAAGTTGTCAGGCCAGAGTTCAATCTGTTCAGAAAAATAAAGTGTTTGCTGAAAAAGTGACTACTGAAAAGGGACCAGGTGCCACGCGCAAAAAACGTATTTTACCTGCTTGGACTAGGAAAGCTCTCATTCACCCATTTCCTCATTACAAGGGACCCAAACTAGTTTGGGTTCCTAAATCTAACCCTTGATTACATGTGCAGGGAACAGTGAGAGGAAGCAGCCTACAATGGATCATGGAGAGTGGATGCTCTAAGCACATGACTGGGAACACCATAGACTTCCTTTCACTGAAAGCCCTGGAAGGAGGGAATGTATCCTTTGGAAATGAAAAAAAGAGGTACATTCTCGGTGTTGGAAAGGTTGGAAAATCTCTCTCACACTCAACGAGAACGTGTACTATGTGAATGGTTTGAAGTAGAGTCTCTTGAGTTTCTCAAATCTGTGATAAAGGGAATAAAGTAGAGTTCTTGTCTAAAGTCTGCACAGTTACTAATCTGGTAACTGGTGAAGTGGTCCTAGTAGCCAAAAGATACAAGAACATCTATGTTGCTGATTTTGGGTCTCTACAAGCTGGTGTTATGAGCTACCTGAAAGTAGTTGATGATGATGCATAATTGTGGCATAGAAGGTTGGGGCATGAAAGCTTATCCCTTCGAAATAAACTGATACAGAAGGAACTGGTTCGTTGTTTGCCAATTTCAAAGTTTAAGGAGCACAAAGTGTGCGATTCATGTTCTAGAGAGAAACATGTGAAATCATCCTTTATGCCAAAGAAGGATGTCAACACGTCAAAGCCACTTGAACTCCTTCATATGGATCTATGTGGTCTTATCAGAGCGCCAAGCAGGGGTGAAAAAAGATATATCTTTGTGATTGTAGATGAATATTCAAGGTTCACTTGGACACTATTTCTTATAAAAAGATGAGGCATTCGAAGTGTTTGTGGCCTTTGTCAAGAAAATCCAAGTGAAGATGGAATTAAAGGTAGCCTGCATCAGATCTGACCATGGAACAGAATTCAACAACGCCAAGTTTGATGAGTTCTGTAGTGAAAATGGGATTACCCACAATTTCTTAGCTCCAAGGACTCCACAGCAGAATGGAGTTGTTGAAAGGAAGAACATAACTCTCGAAGACATGGCCAGAACAATCCTCATTGACAGTGGAATTGCCAAAAATTTCTGGGTAGAAGTAATAAACACTGCATGCTACCTGGTGAACAGGTGCATGATCAGATCCCTCTTGAACAAAATGCCCTATAAGTTGCTCAATGGAAGAAAACCCTAGTTGAGTCATCTGAGAACCTTTGGATGCAAATGCTATGTTCTCAACAACGGAAAGGATCAGCTTGGGAAGTTCGATGCAAAAAGTGATGAAGGAATTTTTCTAGGATATTCTTCTCAAAGCAAAGATTACAAAGTGTACAACAAGAGGACCCAGTGTGTGGAAGAAAGTGTTCATATGATATTCAACGAGACACTTCCATCTGGCAAAAAAGAAGACAGGGACGATCAAGACAATGAACCACTGTTGGTTCCTGGAGAGATCACTGATGTTTCAAACAGAAAAGTGGATATGATGAGTCAGATGAATGGAACAGGTGAAGATAATGCAACCTCTTGTTCCACTTCTCAAGAGGAATCTGGTAACCAAATTACTATCACTGAAGCTGAAGAAGAGTCATTGATGCAGTCCAAAGCACTCCACAGATAGCAGAACGAGGAGCGCAGGGGAACCAGTCAAGTTTACCCAGCTCCTCTGCAAATCAGATTCCAGTTCCCAATTGGAAACATAAAATCTCCCATCCACTTTATAATATAATCACCCCCTTGATTTAGGAGTCAAGACAAGATCAAAAACCAAAAATTCCCTAGCCTTCTCAGCCTTTCTATCCCAAATAGAACCCAAAATTATTAAAGAAGCCTTGAAGGATGCAGGCTGGATCATGGCTATGCAAGAGGAGCTGCATCGATTTGAAAGAAACAAGGTATGGCACCTGGTACCTAGACCCGCAAATAGAACCATCATAGGGACCAGGTGCATGTTCAGATCTAAGCTAGATGAACATGTAAACACTACAAGGAACAAAGCAAGGCTTGTTGTCCAAGGTTACAATCAAGAGGAAGGGATTTATTATGATGAGACCTTTGCCCCATTTGCTCGCATGGAAGCCATTAGGATTCTCATTGCCTTTGCATCCCAATGGAGTTCACCTTGTTCCAAATGGATGTGAAGAGTGCATTTTAATGGTTTTCTCAAAGAAAAAGTTTTTGTCAAGCAACGTCCAGGCTTTGAATGTCATGAACATCCTGAGTATGTATTTAAATTGGATAAGGCACTCTATGGATTGAAGCAAGCCCCTCGTGCTTGGTATGAAATACTATCCAAGTTTCTCTTGGAAAATGGATTCACAAGAGGAAAAATTGACAACACTTTGTTCTTGAAGAAACGAGGAAGGAACCTGCTCATCGTTCAGGTATATGTTGATGATATCATATTTGGGGCAACAGCAGACTCACTGTTTGAAGAATTTGCTAAATTCATGGGAAGTGAGTTTGAAATGAGCATGATGGGGGAGCTGAACTTCTTCTTGGGCCTTCAAGTGAAGCAGTCCACAAAAGGAACATGTATCAGTCAGAAGAAATACATCAAGGAACTTTTGAAGAGGTTTGATATGGAAGCATCAAAGGTGATTGATACCCCTATTGCTACTGCCACTAAGCTGGACATGGATGAAGCTAGATCACTTGTAAATTAAACAATGCATCGAGGAATCATTGGATCACTACTCTACCTTACTGCCAGTAGGCCAGACATTATTTTCAGTGTGGGTCTATGTGAAAGGTTCCAATCTAGTCCTAAGAAATCCCACCTGAAGGCTGCTTAGAGAATTCTGAGATCCCTTAAGGGCACACAGGACCTGGTTTTGTATTACCCTTCAGGTGATAATTTCAATCTTATTGGCTATGTTGATGCTGACTATGCAGGTTATCTGGTGGACAGGAAAATCACATATGGAATGGCTCATTTTCTAGGATCATGCTTAATCTCACGGGGTACAAGAAAGCAAAACTCAGTAGCTCTCTCAACAGCTGAAGCGGAATATGTTGCTGCAGGTTCTTGCTGTGCTCAGCTACTGTGGATTAAACAACAATTGGAGGACTTTGGAGTATACACTGACTGTGTACCGCTTCTATGTGAAAACACCAGTACTCAATGTGGCAAAGAACCCGGTTCAATACAAGAGAACCAAGCACATTGATGTCAGACATCATTTTATTAGAGACAATGTGGAAAAGGGACTTATCTGTATGAGGTTCTGATGCACAGAAGATCAAATTGCAGATATCTTTACCAAAGCTTTAAGCAGGGAACACTTTGAAAGAAATAGGATGGCATTGGGATTAATGAACCCCAATTGAGAACCTGATTCTCTTCCTATGTTTATGAAAGTCATACTCATGTAGAATTTGCTAAAGTGTTTTCTAACCAAGCTTAACTCACATCTATACCATTACAGGTAGACACGCATGATGATCATGGAAGCTAAAGAAACAACGTTGAGCTACAAAAGAGAGTTGCAAAATCTTTTGACAAAAACTAGTCAGGAACCGTGTTCCTGCTCCACAGGTTAGTAGTAATGTGTTTTTCCCATGCATATCCCAAAAGACAACAAAAATTAATTTAACTGCCACATCTTCCGACTTTTCAGAACCTATTCATCACGTCTCGTCTCTCAAATCTTTTCACCTTCACTGCACCATTACGTATCCCCAAAAACCTACCGCAATTTCAGAACCGGTTCCTTTTCCCCCTCATACTTAGCTCTGTCTTCCATAAAACCCTCCTACTTCGTGAGTTTTGGAAAACCACTCCTCACCATATCTCTCCATTCTCTCAGAGTTTTCAACCTTTTTTCAACCATGAACGATGAGCAACCTTCCCTCACTCCTGTTAATGACACCATCCTAGCCTCTCCAACTCCCTTAGCGTCACCACTAGAAGACCGCTCCTCTACTACACCTAACACCAATGTATCTACACATGTTTCCGCTTCATCTCCTATCTCCCTCACAACTCCATCCAACCATGTTTCACTCCCCAGTGCCGAGACTTATGACATCCCAGACATAAACCCTAGTTCTCCTCCATTGTTTGATTAAAACAAGGGGGAAATGGAAGGTTCTACCCCTCAAGAATCGAGGGTTTCTGAGGAAGATCCCGACCAGTTCTTGAACTCTCCTGTCTTGGACTCACTAGCTCCCATGGAGTCACCTGAGAAAGAAGCATAAAAAAATATCATGGCCATCGCTGCTGAAAGCTTGGTGAGTGAAGGACCCTTTCTCCTGCCCGAGTGTCAAGGGGAAGAAACTCCATTTTTATGGGACGAGGGAACCATGGTACTTTTTGAATCTCGTGTTCATGAAAAAGCCTCTAAAAAACCTATTGGAGAACCTGACTCCCTTCCTGAGAAAACAGGTGAGGAACTTAGCTTCTACACTGAGCCGTCGGAATCCATTCCTCGTGTTGAGAAGCCTAATGCCGCGGATGATGAGTAGACATGGTCCTTAGCACTCTCTATAAAATCAAAAAGCCAGCAGACACTCCTGATCCCTCTTTGAAGCGACCAACTATTAGGTTGCAGAAGAAGGAGGCTTTTGAGTCTGCTTTACGGAAAAGTAGAAGGATCAGCAAGACAAAGAAGAGGAGGCTACTGAAAGAGGGAGAACTTTTGTGCGATAAAAACATTCCAGTAGTGGAAGTCGATGATGATGCTGTAAAGGAACCTAGTTCCTTGGTGAAAAGGTCTAAGAAACTGCAAGATTTTGTGGCTAGTGCTTCGAAGGAGGCTGTTGAAAAACCAAGTGGAAAGTCTGTGAAGAGTGGTACTAAGTCTAAAAAGGTTATAGAGGAGGAAGATATGTCAGAGGATGATATTCTGGTTGCTTCAAGTTGTAAAGGGAAGTCTATGGCAAAGTCTGGAAAAAGAAAGTGGGAAACTGTTAGGGAACGTGGTGCTTGGAAGAAGGTGCCTAGTGACAGTGGGCTTGGGCAAGAACGATTGAGGGCGCAAAAGGTGTTGTGGGGCTGTATGTTTGACCCTGAAATCTCAGAGATGGAAGGGATGAGACAAATCCTAGAGATTGTGTGGTTCCAACAGTGGGGTCATTTATCTAAGGAGGATGTGCTCGAAGTCTATGAGGTGGAGGTGCAAATATTTTATGCAACCCTCTTCACTGTTGCGGGGGACCATATATGCATGCTAGTCAATGGAGTGGACATGGTGATCGATGCTTCTGTGTTAGGGACCATTCTCAAAGTTCCCTATGAAGAGATGTCATCAGTCAGGGGTGCCTGTGGATCCAATTTCTGGCGTGATATTGTGAAGGAGCAAGCCATCCAGCATGGAGAACGGGTGCACAAGAAGGCCTTACTTCTTGTGTACCAGCTCCTTTTTGAATTTGTTAACAAAGTCTTACTTCCCCATGCTGAAAGGCGGTCCATCACCTCTAAGTTTGATGTCTACCTTATGGAGGCCCTTGATGAGTTCACCTCTATAAATTTACTGGCCATTATGATCGAACACATGCAGAAGGTGGAAAACTTTCAGGATGGGAACCATGGGCTTCCGCATGGGGTTCTCCTCATATGGGTCTTCAAGTTCTTCAATGTACCTTTGAGGACTCAGAAAGTAGGAACCAGAAAGCAAACCTTCTCCAATACGACTCTGTAATAAAAATTTTGACGAGTTCTTAAATCATCCACTCTAAACAACGAAAGCATTCTCATATTTGTACGATGTAGTTTCCTTAAGCACTAATCATTTAGAAGCATAAAAATAATTCTGAGGACATTGACATGTATCCCCTCTAACATGGTATGGAATAATTCTTCATTCATGACATACCAAGAATGATTTCCTGAGCACCTCTGAAGTAGGAGCTTGTCACAATGTCCTGAACTTCTCCTGTCCACCTGTAGAAAATATGCTAAGAAAAGTAACAACCTGACCATGGAATCTAGGCAAACGTATAAGGTACACGCCTTTATGATGTTGATGAAGAAGAGATGATGCAACAATTTAGGTTATTATGTTGGAGTAGAACAATGATAGAAGTTATGTTCATGATAAACTTATATCATCAATTTTCTTAGAAGTTAAACTCTTAACATTCTTGAGATTAAAGAAGATCAATTCTTCCAACAGTATAGGAAGAAGATCAATTCAGCAGGTCACTATTGACAAACAATCTTACCATGGTCTATATTACGGCAAGACATACTACCAAAATAAGCACATGAATTCCCTATGGCATCATACAGGAAAAGAAACAGAAAACCATTGTGGAAGAAATTCCAATGGTCTCCACTGTCTTTCAAAGCGTAATACACCATATTCGTAAAAGCCTTAGCTGTTAGAGAATACAAGAAAATCTTACCTGTGTCCCAAATGGTAAGCTTCAATCTTTTCCCACCAACAGTGAGCGTCTTGATTTTAAAATCGACACCTAGTCATTAGGGAAAAGAAATAGAAAACCATTGGAAAGATGAGTTAGAGAGAAATATGATAGTTTATATGAGTCCACCAAACTGTATATAGACCTGATCCTATATCAGTTCCCACAGAAGTAGCTAATGAAACTGTAAGTAGATGACACAAGAGATTTTTACATGGAAAAATCTCAACTCAAGGGGACAAAAACTACGACCTACACTGGTAAGATTTCAACTTCACTAACTTGTAACCTCAACTATTACAAGCCACTTTGTAATGAATCTCTTACAAAGACTTCAACACACTAACTTGTAATACACCTATTACAAGCCACTTTGTTACTCACTAGTTACAAAAACTTTAACTTATGACTACACTAGTCACAACACAAACACGGATGATTTAATATTTTGAGTTTCCTAAAACAAAGCTTCTAAGAAAGAAAGATAGGATACAATAGAAAGCAAAACACAAGATTACAACTCAACTAAGGACACCTAAAGACACGTAGTGAAACTAGTCCGTCTTAGTGGAGTTGTCTTCTTGTTCTTGACACACTTGAGCCTTCAATGCAAGAGCAACTCTTCAGTGCTTGAGAGAATGTAAGTAAATGCTCAAGTGAATATCTTGTTTGTCTTCAAACAAGATATTATATCCCTAGGACATCCCAAGAAGGATGCTCATGCTTAGTTGGTACAATCTTCAACCAATGGGAAGTGACTGATGCACTATTACTGCACTGTAGCGTGTACAGTTGCAGGCAACCACTTTTCTGTCACAGCTTTCCAGCTGTAGAGTTGACATGTACTTCCGTCAGTGAAAGTATTAAGGGATCAGGTCCCTAAATGGTTCCTTGTGAGTTCAAATGTACATTGCCCAGGTTTCTTGAGTTCATGCTGACTGGTTGTGCTGGTTACGTATCAGGTCCTTTATTTGGTTCTTTACATAAAAGTTTGTTAGATCATCAAAACAAAGTACTAACCCATCAATTTCCCCCTTTTTGATGATGACAAACTTTTATAATTGATGAACAGTTATATAGTCTAACTTAACCTGATACAAGACCAGGACCCCCATATTGTTCCCCATGTCTCTGTGCTTCCCCCTTAATCCCTGCCATCAATTATCTATCAATTTTCTATATTCCCCCTTTTGGCATCATAAAAAGTCACAAACAGACAGAAAGCATAAAGATGTCTAACACAGCTAACTCATGCCCCATGTGTGCACACAACATGATAGAAAACAGAAGTAAAAGGAAAACAAGCATTGTACTTAGCAAGAGAGAAGTTGATTCATAGATGATAATCTTCTTAAATTCATTAGGAGCAGTAAAGGTGGAATTCAACATGCCATCACAAAAAAAACAAAAGAAACCAACAACCACAAAACATCACAACATAAGACAACTAGACACTGAGAGGAGCCTAGGGGACACTAGAAGAGGAAGGCTTGGAGGAGGAGGCAGCAGGGGTTTAAATGACAATCTCATTTACCAGCATGCAGATATGGTCCCCTTCAATAGTGAAGAGAGTTGCATAGAAATTATGCACCTCATTTTCATATACCGTGGTCACAGCCCCCCTAAACAGATGATCCCATTGTTGGAACTCCACTACCTCTAGAACTTGCCTCATCCTTGCTATCTTAGAGATGTCCAGGTCAAACATACGACCTTACAAGACTTTTTGAGTTCGCAAGCTTTCCTGCCCAAGTCCACTGTCACTTGGTATGGTCTTTAGTGAACCGGGTCCCCTAAAAGTTTCCCTCTGTCGTTTTCTCGACTTCTCAACAGACTTCCCTCTATCATGCTCAACAACCACCACTCTTCACAGATGTTGCACCTTGTTTTTATTTTCACAGCTTCCTAGGAAGCTCTAACCACAGACTTCTGGACCTTTGTAGATCTTTTCACTAAGGAACTAGGTTCCTCCACAGCATATTTATCAACCTCAACCACTGTAATGTCCTTGTCAGCCATAAATTTCCCTTGCTTCATCAACATTTTTTTTTTTTGAAGTTTTGCAACTGGGTAGAAGGTCACTTGGAAAAAGACTCAGGAGTAACTGCTGCCTTGAGAATCTTAAAACGAGCACTGAAGACCATTTCATTTTCATCATCTCCATCAAAAGGTACAGAAATGGGAGGAATAGACTCCAAGGGTTTAGTGTAGAAGATGGGTTCCTGGGTAAGGCTGGCAGGTGGGCCGGGTCTGACCCGGGATCGGACCGGGCCCGCGGCCCATGTGGGCTTGTGGGCTAAACGGGCTTGTGAGCCCATATGGGGTGGGCCTAGGGGGCGGGCCCGTGAGCCCGGGACTGGCAGGCGGGCCTGGGCCGGTTCAAACGGGCCTTACAGGCCCAACGACTATTTTTTTTTTAAAAATGGCCAACGGTCAGAATTTTAAAATCTAGCTGTTGGCCCTTTAATTTTAGTCGTTTGGCTTTTTTTAAAATAGTCATTTGGTCCCCAAACTTTGTTTTGACCCCAAACATTTTATAATTATACTTTTTCCCTATTCTCAAATATAAATACCCCCTCATTCTTTCATTTTTACTCACAAAATCATCAATCTCTCTATAATTTTCTTCTATAATTGCTTACTTTATTATTGCAATTTGTGGGAAATTGTGAAGTTGGTGAATTGAAGTATTCAAGTCTTCAACATTATGTAATTTTTAAGAAGTTGTTCGTCAATTCGGTAAACTCGTTCCAACTCTTAAGTTTTAATATTATAGTTTTCTTTGTTTAATTTGTTTTCCTTATAATTAATATGGACTTTTCTTTGAAAAAAATATTTGGTGGTAAGGGAAATGCTAAAATTGGTGAATCTAGTAGGAAAGCTACTACTACTCCCCCGGCCCCGGCTACCCGACCTAGACCTGTTATCCGTCCTCCTCCACCTGTTATTCTTGATAGTGATAACCCTTATTTTTAATTTACCGATAGTCAATTTATACATGATCTTACACCAGGTTCACAATTAAATGATGAATATATGAATTCTTTTTATGATATTCCAGAGGAAAATATTGATTTAGATGAAACACAATCGGATTTAGATGATACACCTACTAGTCATGTTGCTAACCAAACTGATAGTTATCCAAATGATGTCCCGGCTGACCCTCCAGTAGTAACCCCTACTTTTAATAGGCAACCTTCTAAACGGTCCGAAACATCTCTTGTTTGGCACTTTTTTACTCAACTAAGAGATCAAAATAAGGCTAAGTGTAAAACTTGTGGCGTCTTGATGTCTCATAAAGTTACTGGAGACCGTGGCGGTACGGGTAGTTTGACCAGACACATAATGAAACACCCTAATGATAAAACTAGATTACTTCAAATGAAAGCTAGGCAAGAGGGGACAAGTGTAGGTACCCAGGGAATTAACACTAGTACCGGTTCAAATCTAGTTNCCCTAGTACCGGGTCGAACCTAGTTCAACCGGGAATTGATATTGTTACCGCTGGCATTTTGTATTATGATCCAAATATAGATCGTGAAGAATTGGAAAAAATGATTACTGTTATGTGCTTACCATATAGTTTTCCCTCTAACCCTCACTTTGTCCATTATATTAGAAGAATTTATAATCCTACTTTTAAAGGATGGCCTCGCACAACCGTAAAGGCTGATATTTATAAATATAAACATAAATATGAACAATATTTGCGTTATTTATTTACTCATATTCGTAATTGTGTTTCTATTACTACTGCTATTGGTAAGAGTGGTAATGACTGTGATTATCTTACTGTTACCACTCATTGGATTGATGAGGATTGGATAATGCAAAAACGCATTATTGCTTATAGAATAATTACTTCAAGTCACACAGGTAAGTTTATTGCTAAGACAGTTGCAGATATTTGTAGATATTTTTGCATTAGAGATAAAATAATGTCAGTTTCAATGGATAATGCTTCTAGTAACACTAATGCTATAGGTTTTCTTACAACTACACTAAGTCCTGCATTTAGTAATATTTTTCATGTTAGATGTATGTGTCATATTTACCATTTAATCGTCAGTGATGGTCAGAAAACTTTAAATGTTGAAATTGCAAAGGTTAAATTCGCTCTTCATTGGATTTTTTATGCAAACCGTAGAAGTAGAGTTAGAGAATATAATAAAAAATGTGATGAATTTGGGCTTAGAGAAAGAAAGGTTCATAAACCTTGTCCGACTAGATGGAATTACTTGTATGAAAGTTTAGTTGTTGCATATGAATATACAAAACCCAGTAAGTGCAACCTATAATGCTCGTGTAGGTGATAATGATGATGGTGATGATGAGCACCTTACAAATCAAGATTGGGCTAATGTTAAAACTCTTCTAGATTTTTTAGAACATTTTCATGTTGCTACAAATGAATTATCTGGGCAATATTATGCTACTATTTCTAACTGTTTAGTTTATATTTCATCACTTGCAGAATTATTTACTCAATTTTCAGAGGGTGGGATAGTTTACCAATGTGCTATTGATGATATGAAAGATAAGTTTAAAAAATATTTTTTTCCCTATCCCCCCTCTTTATGGTGTTACAGCCATATTAAATCCTACCATGAAATTAGGAGGTCCTCACTATTGGTATACTCAAATTTATAATGCTTTACCACTTTCAACTGAGGAATAAATGCTAGCGGAACTTGCGGAGGATGTTGCTTCGCCCGAAAGCGGTGATGAACAAGCTTCTTTTCCGCCACCAGCAACGGAAATTCCTCCAAACCTTGAAGGATTTATGAAATTTGTTAGAGATAATATGTAGATTAACATGTAACTTGTATTTTGGCACATC